>CM034149.1:10059702-10303318 GCA_019776745.2 Taxus chinensis
CACCTAGTAAGTCATTCTTCATCTTGTGCGCCAACTACTTGCTCCTCTATTCTGTCAAATTTGGTTCTTTGCATGCCAAGGAAGGAAAAACTGGGAAATTAGATCGAGGCCAATAGTCAGAGCACATATTAATGGAAAAAGACCTTTTTAGATATTTCCCACCAAACCAAGTTATCAACAGGTCTCTCGTGTGCCAAGGAAAGAAAAATTAGGTCGAATCCGACAGTTAGATTTCATCTTTAATGGTGAAAGACGTTTTTAGACCCTCCCCACCAAACCAAGATATCAGATTAATGTTCCTCTTCATTTGGCATGCAGGAGACTCCAAGAAATGATAAAAAATCATAAGAAAATGCATCCCCAAGAGCTTTGGATAAAAATGGTAGAAAATTAGATACAGACACACAGTTTCCGTTGATATTTCTTTTGAATTTGGACCGTCCATGTGGGAGATCTGAGTTAAGATGAGTTGGGGGGTTCCTTTTTTCATTTTACACCTTTTGGAAAAAATGCAAAATTTCTCAATTTACTCCGCCCCTCCGCCTTTGAAAAATGGGCTCGACACGTGTCCCAATGTGGGTCCCAAAGGAACCATGGCTAAATTATGCTATTTCACCTCTTTTTTGGAAAAGGGAAATTTTTCCAAGTTTTCCCCATAACTTTGCCCTTCTGCTTTTAGTTTCTAATGCGGGTCCTAGCAGAACCAGGATTCCTTTTGCACTTTTAACTCCTTTCTCCACAAAAGGAAAATTTTCCAAATTTCCCCTGAAATTCCACACCTCCGCCGTGGATTGGATAAAATTTTGACCATTCTCTGTTGGGCTTGTAGGTCATTTTATTAACTTTAGTCTTTTAAATAAAAAGGGAAAAAAAAATCTAAGTTTCCCCCGACGGCCCGCCTCCTTGCCTCTTGACTTTTCAAACCGCCACGTGTCTCAATGGCGCATCTTGAGATGATCCCAAAAAGTAGAGAACTTGAATGAGCACAGCGTTACCATGTGTCCCGAACCTTAGAAAATTTCTTTGAAATTTTTTAAGTCCCTAGCAGAGCTGACGGAAACCTCCACCTGTCCCTCTGTCACAATTGTTAAGGTGGGACCTTGAGGCAAATCTTCAAATGAGGGCCAACCCACCACGTGTCCATGGCCTACCAAAACTATATCAGTAACATGAATTTTTTTTCTAATTCTAGGCAAGGCAATGGAATCCTCCACGTGTCCTCCCAGCGCAACTCCAAGGCCAAACAAAAACGCGAGTCTTCAAACGAGTGTCATTCCTCCACGTGGAAACGTTTCGGGTTAAAACTTTCCGCAAATTTTTTAGAGTGCCCCTCCAAGCCGTATCTAACCAAAAAGGGCCACATTTCCACTGATGCCGAGATTTAAAATTTGATAGGAGAAACACAACCTTCTAGCCATAAAAATGTAGGGAAACCACTGTTTGAACCCAGTGATGAAATTTTCTTTAAGGATAGAGCATTTTGAAATGTTACAAGGTTCACACATGACCCCCCAAGCTATATCTATTTACATATCTTCATGTACCTAGGAAAAAATGGCAGGGACAACAACACGCGACTGTAGAGAATGGAAGGGAAGGAACAACCCAAGTGTTACGCCCAATTGAAAAACACCTTCATATGGATAGAGGACCAAATCAAAATATTCAAGGCTTTTAAGAGACCTTCGACCAAGGAGGAACCAATCATGGCAACCAAATGGAAAACAAAACCTTTAGGTACCAACACGGGGAGACAAAAAATGTTACAGAGGTTGCAAAATGAGGGATTTAATAGGAAACAGGGTGACCCAAATTTGAGCACCAACATCAGCTCCAAATCAGGGATGGGCACTCCTTATGAGTGCCATAAGAACCAAATAATAGACCAAGTGCTAAATACATCCATTGGGCAAAGGAGTCAGCTTGCAGTGCAGAAAACCAGAACCATCTCTTAAAAAAAAACTAAGGAACCAGCTATTGGTGCTCAAAATTATCTCGCCCCATTTGTGCCCTTGAAAATTTATTGATTTACTACCTTTGTCATTATCTCCTTCCCCATATTGATCTTGGTTTATCTTATTTCCATTTTTTAATCTACTCCTGGGTCAAAGATCATGTATGGGTCCTTAATTATCTCCTCTTTTCTTTGTTCCTTTGGAAAAGCTCTATATTTTGAGTCTCCCGTGCTCTGTTCCTTCAAAACTCGTGTTTTCCCATTTCCTCCATTTTCCATAGTCAAGATCTATTGTCCCTGCCATTTTTACCCTAAATACTCAAGGAGAAATGAGTTGATGTGTCCCTAAGGATCGTGTTTGAGCCTTGCAAATGTCTAAATTCTCTGTCCTTGAAGAAAACCTCATTTTCTAGCTCAAATGGATGTTTCTCTATGTTTTATGGTTTGACGGGCATTTCTCTCGATCAAATTTGCATCATTCAATCGACAGGGAAATGTGGCACTGTACGACAGAAAAGTGACATGCAAGGATGATAATCGGCAAGTTACCTTCCCCGTACCCGACCTCCCGAGGTCATGCCGAGATTTCCGGTGGTTTGAAATGCGGGTGACTTAGATGAAGGCACAGCTGGGATTATGGTTAGTTTTCTATGATAGAAAAGCTACAGGAGAGGATGAGAATTGGTAAACAACTTTCCTAAAGTTAACTATGGGAGGATCAGTGACTAAGATCTGGTAGTGTGATCTCCTAGTAACTGGAATGGAAAAGGGGAGATTTAGAGGCTATGGACAGATAACGTAAATTCCCCATGGTTTATCTTCCTAATTAAGATCTAAGTATTAATCTAAAATGAAGTCTCTGAATTAACTTAAACTAAAAATAATAATTTATACTACTATTGAAAGTGAAACTAACATAAACAAAATGCACGATTGAAACATTATAATTATAAAGAACTATTTAAAATACTTTCATACTAAAACTAAACAAGCGAGATAACCCAGTGTGGTTATTCACCTATATAAATGTGTGAATCTAGATGAAAGACAGCTAATTAACTTAATTGAAAACCTTCAATCTTACCTCAGAAGTGAGGAAAAAATCATAGCTTCTTAGGGCAATATTGAAAGTGAGTTTAACTGAAATAAAATGATTCACTACTCTATTTGATAATAACTTTGATGATTTAAACCTAGATTTTACTAAGCAGAGGAAAATCCACTTGTGTTGGACCTTGTCCCCTTAGAGTGATCTCTTCGTTCTTGCATGTTCACGTGAATCCAAAAAGAGGAGTATAGCAACATCGACAAGAGAAGGAACTGGTATGATAGTTGCTTTGAAGTAAAAATGACATGAAGCACAAGTAGGAGAGGGATGGCATAAGTGAACTGGCTTGGCCTATGTGATTCCTAGCAGGGTCATTGCAACAATGATGAAACAAAATGATGAACAATAGGTACTCAAACAAGGAGCAATAACAGCTTGAGAGAAATACAACGAAGTACAAGTAGGAGAGGGATGGTGCAAGAGAATAGAGCTTGGCCTATGTGATTCCTAGCAGGATCATTATCGGTGTACAGTGAGGCATAACTAAATATTCAAAATTCTAGTCCATGCTAAAGATAAAATGATTCATAAAAAAATCTAGGACTGAGTATTGAAGATTGAAGCTCAAGAATGAAGACTCCAGACCAAAGAACCAAGACCATTTGCTTGTAAACAAGTTGCATATTTATAGCATTTGCAATCACTAGAAGGCAAGTTCAAATTGAACTCTCTCACCATTAAACAAAGAGAAATCACTATTTACCAGGCGGCTAAAACATAAATGCAAGCTTTAGTGGTTGAAGAATGCGGATAGAAATTTGAATTTTACATTTGACGCGATCGTTGGAACATTCTAAAAAATGCGCACAGGACCGTCGTCCTGTGCAGGGTGGTGGTCTTGTCACTTAAGACCAAAATGCAAGAAAAAAGGGGGGCAGAGGGTAGAACAAAGCCCACAGAGTCCGGATGAGGCATACGGGATACAAAATTATATTTGGCGAGCTTTTTTGGATCCTAAACACCTTGCAAGGAGACCTGTATCATCATTGGGGTATGTGTAACCTCTTTTCGATGGTGCAGTACCCTACAATTTTGGGTACGTACATATTTCCCCCTTGGATAAGCATCTTAGCCATGGAGAGGCATAAAATGGTGGATTCAAGTATGGCAGTCTCGAAATGGGGAGTTAGGAGTTATACCTAACACGCTCGTGTGTCGGAAATTCGCCATCCAAAATCCCGCTATCTGCAAAATGAAAAAGGGGACTCAAGTGCAGATAGATAAAATAAATTGAGAAATAAAACTAAATTGATATGAAATGAGGACTTACCATCTACGTTGGGTTTAGAACTTACCTCCGTCGGTGCTCTAACTCTGCGTAAAAACACTCAAAACAAGTTTAGAATACTAGATATATATAACAAGCTCATTTACTATTCATTTGCGCATATCGATTTGGTAATTTTTGAGCTTTGGGTCCATGGTGATCACTCTTTTCATATTTTAGTATGATTGAATTGGAATGATCTTGGGAATGGTATTTTGCGTTAGGCTTAGCTTTTTGCTGTTTTTTTGAATGCTTTTGAGAAGAACTCCTAAGAAATTCATAACTAGAGTGGTCACAATGGGCCTTAAAAGGGCAGATAGGTAGATTTCCTTTATTGCTTAGTCTCCATTTTGTGAGGCAAGTATGATGTTTTGGTGTTTTGTGCTTATTGCAAGCATTTTGACTGTACCTAGTGTGCGATGACATCGTACAAAACTATGACACATTGTGATATGTACATATATCTCTTTTTGGATCTAGACTCTTTGGTGTCTAGAATTTTGTAACTCGTTTCCCATGTGTGTACTAGATGTTTTTATAGTATTTTTTTTCATGCTTTTCAGAATGTATGCAATGGATGACAAGATAGAAAATACTAAACAATTTTTTTTTACTTTATTTTCTTTTTTAATGCTTATATGTGATGACGAACATGTTGTAGTATTGAAATTTTAGCCTTTTTGGGAAATGTCTATGATTTCTTCTTATGTTGGCAAAACGTGATGAATGTATAGTGATAAAGAGATGAACTTGCCCCATTCCCAACTCCACACAACTAGTAAGATGCAAGGGCTCAACACCAAGAGTTGGGAAGGCCACAAATTGCATGAGTTTGACTAAATAGAATGATGAGAGATAGAAAAACCAGTGACAGAAACCAAACTTATACCTACACACTTACCCTACTCATAACTACCACTAAGCTCAGAAAGCCACTTACTTTCCAGTTTATCTAGACTTAGATCTATAAATGGCAACCTAGTTGACAAAATCTAGTTTTGAGGATTTGATCTCTTTGGAATTTGGACATTTGTTTTCACTTAATATAATTTGATTTGTATTTCTAGAATACCAAGATTTGTTGATTTGTGTGAATGGACCCCCCACACCCTGCCTCATGCCACTAGTAAGAAGCATGGGTTTGTCACCAAAGGCAGGATATAGGCGAGTAAGGGCACTTCTTTCCTTTCCCAACCTCACACCACTAGTAAGAGATGCGGGCTTATCACCGAAGGTTGGTGGGGCAAAGAAGTGTGTAAAATAAAATATTCTGTTTGCTTGGCATTTTTTATTCTATTTGATTTTGACACTTCTAATCTGTGACTTTGGGATATCCTTTCTTTCAAAGAGATTTAAGAGGGATAGATGTGACACCAAGAAGCTTCTAGAACAGACCTATAGGTAAGGACAACTTCAACTAGTAGAAAGAAAGAGAAAAACCAAGTATGCAGGCCTTGGTATTGTTTTCGTCAATACTTGTTTGTCAAAATTGATGAGAAGATTTGAAATTACTTGATGATGTTTGAAGAGATGTGATTTGAATAATTTTGCCAATATTTTCAGAAATTTGTAATAGATTTCTTAAGAGTAAGTTCGTTGACTACAATTTTGATGGAAACGAGTGGACAAAATGTAACAGCAAGATGACTAATTCAATGTAGGTAGCTATAATGTATAAGTGGTGATTATGATGTCTTATGCGTAAAACCGTTTAAGATGCAAGGAATTGACAGTTTCATTGAATTCCTCACCTTCTAGTGTGCATAAGAGATACACACCATTTCCGTAGTCTTTCATGACTCGGTATGGGCCCAACCACTTGGGCCGGAACTTCCTTCCTTCACTGGTTTTCTTATCAATCCGGCTGTCTAGTCTTAGAACTAGATCTCCCTCATATATTTCTCACTCATATACTTTTTTTTTATACTTCTGGCACATCTGGTCAGCATAGGCTCTGTGCCATTATTCAACATTTAGCCTGGCCTCGTCAAGGCTTTCTAGTTGAGAGAGGCGTACCTCCCTGTAAGCTTCTTCATCCAAAATCCCTTGTAATGAGATGCGGAGACTGGGTATTTCAACCTCAAGTGGGAGAACTGCTTCTGCCCTGAATACCAACGAGAAAGGGGTTACTCCTATTGGTGTTCTTATTGAGGTTCGATGGGCCCACAAGGCCGGATATAGTTTTAGATGCCAATCTCACTTGTTCTCCTTAACTGTTTTGAGGAGAATAGCCTTTAATGTTTTGTTTGTTGCTTCGGCTTGTCCATTGGCTTGAGGGTAGTAAAGAGAGGCCATGTGATGGTTTATTTTGAATTTGTTGCATAACTCACGGACCTCATCATTTTTATAGGATGTGTCATTATCTGAGATAATGACTTATGGGACACCATACCTGCAAATGATTTGGTTCAGAATGATCTTGGCAATTACCACACCTGGTACGGTGGTGAGAGGCATGGCCTCTACCCATTTGGTAAAACATTCCGTGGCTGTAATTATAAAATTATGGCCATCGGTTGAAGAGGGAGAGAATTTCCCTATCAAATCTAGAGCTCACGTGGAGAAGGGCCACGGGGTTGCTATTGGCTGCAGGGATTGTGCTAGCATGTGAATCTCGTGAGAGAATTCTTGGCATTTGTGGCACTTACGTACAAAATCTACTCCGTCATGTTCGAGAGTGTGCCAAAAATAGCCCATCCGATGGATTTTGTGAATAGTGGCATGACCACCGAAGTGGCCTCCACATATCCCACTGTGGGATTCATAAAGAATCTTCTTAGATTCTTCTATGTTGATGCATCTTAGAAGAATGTAGTCGAAGGATTTATGATAGATTACTTATTCTAAAACAACATATTTATCATTGATAATGCGTAACCACATTCTTTTTTGTGATGTGGCACTTTATGGGTATGTGTGGTCCATGATAAAATTGATGATATAAGTGTACCAAGGACATGTAGAGATGGGGGGCCTGGTTTCGACAAAGTATATACACTCATCAGGAAAGTCTAGATTTACCATATCACCTCCATCTAATGGATTGTTAGCTAACCAGTCTGCAATGATTTGTCCCTTAACGGATTTTTGGTTTACAAATATTAACTCAAATTCACCCATTAAGGTTATAAAACACCCAGCCTTTTTAGATAAAGACCCTTGCGTGAGGAATGTTTGTAAATGATCTGTCTTTACAATGACCCTTGTTTCTTGGTTTAACATGTAATGTCTTAAACATTTTGTTGCAAAGACTATGGCAAGGCATTCTCTCTCTGCCTGTGTATAACATGTTTCATAATCGAGCAACGTTCAGCTAATTAAATAGACTACACATTCTCATTTATCATTGTCTTATTGAGCTAGCGTGCAAGCTAGCGAGACATTAGTGGCCCGTGAGTATAGGATCAAAGGGTGGTCTGGTCTAGGAGGCATTAGCGTGGGTGGAGACAATAAGAAGCATTTAATTGCTTCGAAGGCCTCGTTGCATTCTTCAGTCCAATCAATGCTATAATATTTCTTTAATAGATTGTTGATTGGATGAATGGAAAAACTTAAATCCAAGATGAACCTTTGTATTGCACCGAGTTTCCCAAGAAATGACCTGATTCCAGACTCGTCTGATGGTGGAATCATTTCGAGAATAGCCCGGATTTTGGCTGGATCAACATCAATCCCTCGTGAAGATATAATGTAACCCAGAAGTTTGCCTCCTGTCACACCAAACACGCACTTCTCTGGGTTTAATGTGATGCCATATTCAATCAATCATGAGAGGATGATACAGAGTACTTCTGGATGATCACAGTGCTTCTTGGCCTTGGCCAATAAGTCATCCACAATTTTATGGATAAGATTCTGGAATATGTATGTCATTGCCCACTGGTATGTAGCGCCTGTGTTCTTTAAGACCGAATGGCATGATAGCGTAACAATAAGTTCCCCAGGGAGTTATAAACGTAGTTTTGACTTGATCCCATTTGGATATTTTAATCTGATTATACCCTGAGAACCCATCCATGAGGGACAATAGTTCAAATCCAGTTGTTGCATCAACAATAACGTCAATGGATGGTAATGGGAAGTCATCTTTAGGACAAGCTTTGTTAATATCCTGAAATTCTATGCAAATATGTATCTTCCCATTCTTTTTGAGAACAGGGACGATATTAGATACCCATTGTGAATAGTCAACGGGTTTGATGAATCCCACTTGGAGAAGTTTTATTACTTCCTCTTTTACCATGAGAGCCACTTTTGGCTTCATTGGTCTTGACTTTTGTTTAATTGGTTTTGCATCTGGTTTAGTGACAAGGTTATGTACCGCGATGTGTGGTGCAATTCCCTTCATTTCTTTATAGTTAAATATGAAATCCTTTTGATGTTCTTTGAGGACTTGGGTGTGTATTTCTATCTCCTATGGAGTTAATGAGGATCCTAACTTCAAAAGTTTTGGTTCTTCCTCCGTTCCGATGTTTATGTCAATGGTTTCTTCTATTAAAGAAGTGTTACCTTCTTCAAATTCAGGTGGGGTTAGAGGTAGTTCCAAGCTTTCTATGTCTTCCACCTCGTAGATATAGAGATCATTTTGTAGAGGAGACTCTACCATGGGATTTCCAAAATAGGAAGAGGAATGTGGTATTAGGGAAAGATTCACTATGCGGTGAGCAAGGTGTAGCTCCGCATAGGTGTTTAAATATTCGAGAGTGACTCTATCACTGTCAAAGTGATCCAGGATAGGAAAATCATGCTCAGCTTCTCCATGAGTCGGGGGTGGGTTTGTTGGTATTTTATGCACTAATGGTTCAGTACGAAGTGATACCGTGAAACTTGTATCTTCCAACTCACTATTTGGAGTGAAATGGGAAGCTGAGGTTACTATTGAATCTGCAAGAAGGTTCTGATCTCATGGGATCACTTCAATTGATATGAAGTTGAATCCCTTTCTTAGATCTAATACTACTGTTTTGTAGAGTTGTAAATGTTCAGTCCTAGTTTAATATACCTCAGAGACTTGGTTTGCAACTAGTTGCGAGTCTCCTAGCACTCTAATGTTATCGACACCCATTCTTTTGGCTAGGATGAGGCCAAGGAGGAGAGCTTCGTACTCATCTCCATTGTTTGTACACTCAAAGTTTAATTTAAAGGTGAAAGTTAGGATCTTTCCCTCAGGTGAAGTAAATATCACTCCTACCCCAGCTCCAAAGCGACATCTAGCTCCATCAAAGTGGAGAGTCCAATATTTTCTTGGAAAAATGGATGTTGGGATATTTGTCATATCTATTTCTTGTACCTTGGTTACTTCTACCATAAAAACTTCGTCTGATGGAAGAGAAGCAATTCCCAGGGTGTATCCCATACCCATAGAATCAAATGGTAGGAGAATAGGTAAATCTTTCTCTAGCAACTCGAAAATTTTTGCGGTAGTCCCTAATGACACTTTTTCTATGACGTTGGCCTCATTTTTGAGTGCAGGAATGCCCTTGACATGATTTGTAATTTCCAACTTTGTGGTGGGTATCAACTTCTCTTTTGGTTTTGAATTAATCGGTTTGCTAAGTTGATTTTTGGGAGTTCAAACTCGGAATGAACGCTTGGTCTTTTCTTCAAATCAGCTAGGTGTATATCGAAGGGTTTTGGGTCACCTTGTGCCACAAATATTTTTGCTAAGTGTAGAAATCTTATTTCTTGGAATAACGTGGAAGGGATTGCCTTCATGCGGTGTATCCATGGCCGATCGAGGATCATATTATAGTTGGTTTCCCGATCTATAATATAAAATTCGGTGAGGACCGTCTTGGGTCCTAAAGTGACTGGTAAAACTATGGTTCCAATTGAGGTGGCCTTGAGGCTATCATAACCTCTTAGCGTATTTCGTGTTGTGGAATAGTTTGTCTCTCCGTATCCTAACTTTTGAAGAAAAGTGAAGGGGACTATGTTAACTGCTGCCCCATTGTCAATCATTGCACATTTAACATAATTATTGTAAACCCATACTTGTAAATTTAAAGCTGGGTCACCTCTTCGCGTAATTTCCACGTCTATTGGCATTTTGCTTATATCAAATATAAACTCAGTATCCCTATCTGGCTGCCCTGGAGGGTAGACGTCAAAGTCTACATGGTTTACTTGCATTTCTAGAGGAGGGGTAATATTAATTATGACCAAGGCCTAATGCTTCTAAGAGAGCAGCCCTATGGGCGGGAGAGTTCTTTAACAAGTCCAAGAAGGAGATGTGAGAGAAGGTTTTCGTTAAATCATTAATTAAATCATAGGCACCTATGGGTTTTACCAACATTTTTTGAATGTTGTCTAGTTCCAATGGATAACTTGGAGTTGGTTGAGAAGAATAATCCCATGTTCTTGTTATGGTTTCTACGGGTAGCTTGGTGTCTAACTCTACTAGACCAACTATCTTGGTTTACGGTCGAGTTCCTAATTGGGGTGCGACTAGTGGATTTAATGAAGTTAAAGCTTCATGATCATTGTTTCCTGTTATAACACCCTTGTTTGTTCCACTTGGATCTAACCTGTTATTGTTAGAATAGTTTGGGAGCGGATCATTAAAGATCTTGAGGGGTGCATTTTGAGGGGAAACTGCCCCTGTGTAAGTGTTTGGAGTGGGTACTACAGAATTTGCTAAGAACATATCTATAAAGAGTTGTTTTTGATCTTCTGGAAAATGCTACATGAATTTATTGTAGTCACGGAAATTCCTAGTATCGTGGCCTTGAATTTTGTGGAAACCACAATACAAATTGGGATTATAATTTCGAGGTTGTTGATTTGGAACCTGCTGTGGCCCAAAATTCTGATAAGGTTGCTGGTTGTTAGAGTTAAAATTTTGAGGCTGTCACCTTTGGTTTTGACTTTGATATCCAGTTGGGTTTTGATTTGGACCTTGTGTTTGGATTTTTTGTTGTTTTTGTTGTTGTGGTCGTGGTGGACGATTAAAATCCACTGTGTTGATTGTTGGAGTAAAATTTTTATTTCGCTGATTGTTGATGGGTGACGAAATGTTCACAACATTTTCTCTTTTAGTTTGGTCAGTTACTCCATCTGTTATAACTCTGTGGTTCTTATTAAGGATCTTAGGTCCTTGATTAGCATTCCTGATATTAGGATAGGCTGTGGTGTTTTGATTGGGAGTGATTAATTTCCCATTTGTTCCATATGTCTTACGACCACTATCTATTGCTGCTTAGTTGATTCAGAGAGCACTCTCGAGTACTTCATTGTAAGTTCTTAGTGGGAACTTCTGGACTTCTTCCTTTATCTCTCTATTGAGAGAATGAAGGAATAAATCGCATAGTTCCATTTGATCCTGTTATCCTGTAAAATTGACAAGGGCAATTTTATAGGTAACCATACCAAAATTTTGTCCTGGTCCCTTGTCAGGGACCCCTCTGCGTTCGGAATGTTACAAAATCCCTTTCCGGGAAATCTAGTTCTCCGAACTTAGCCATTTGGGTCCTTTTTTGGTTGGGTGCACCTTTTATCTGTGTAACACAGACTAAATTTGTGCCCCCTTCATTTCCTTTGGCGCACCCTTTGATGTGTTGACACATCAATTGATGCGCCTTCCTGTGATGTGCTTTTCTTGCATGTGCCAAGGCGCGTGTGCCTTCATGTTAACAACTAAATTGTTGCACCGTGTTTTGGTGCGCCAAGGCGCTCAAAATGAAGTGTTGAGAGTAGTAAATTTGCACTAATGGCGCAAATATTTCCATGTTGACATGCGTTTATCCGCGCCAAAGGGCGCAAAGTTTTACATGTTGACACACGTTTTGGTGTGCCCCTTGAAAATGTGGTTGGCACATTTATTGCACCTTTGCCTATATATAGGAACACCCGCCTTATCACTTTCATAATTGAAAACACGTGATAAACTTTATTCCTTTGCACCTATCAACATGCCTATCCTCCTCGTATCGTGTTCGTGGACCTCGCTTCGTCTCTCACTTTTTATATATTTTTGGGTAAGTGGTCCTCATCCCTCTTGTGTTTTCTGTTGCTGCTTGTTTGTGAGGTTGAATGCATTGTGTCTGAGGCTTAAAACCCCCCTGCTATTCTTGCAAATCTCTCTTCCCAAGCCGTTTCCATCCTCTTTCCAGATCTACTAGCCAAGAGGGCTCTGCCTCGAAAACAAATCTAAACCTATTTGCTTCACCCCCTTCACCGTCTAAATCAATACGGAGTTAATCCTAAAGGATCACAAATCCATTAGAGAAAAAGAAAACTTGAAATATTGTTTCCGGGCTGCATTTTCCCCTTAGCACAATTGCCACCCTTGCTATAGGAAACACAGTCGTGCCTATGGCACACCGACCTTGATTGCAACACATAAGCTCCCTACGCTATATATAAACCAAGTAAATCCTAAACCTGGCACAGACGCATCCCCGCTTATAACAACAAAATGCAATGCAAGTTTCCCCTGTGCCGTGCCAAGTTCCCCTTCTGCACACCTAAAGTTAGTGCTACATGTAATAAACCTGCACCCTTTGGCACACCAAACTTCCATGTTGTATGTCAAATACTTGCGCCATAGGTGCACCCTATCCCCATGCAACACCAAAATTATTTGCACCAAGTATAAAACTGCATAAACGGCACAGGCGTATCCCCGTTTACAATAACAATAATGTCATATGAAAAATTCTTACGCCATGTGCCCTTTGGCACTGATTTTTTCCTTGTAACACTCCAATTTAGTGCGCCATTCTATTAACTCTGCAGCCTGTAATGTTCATGCGCCCTGTGCCCTGAGGCCTTTAAATTGCTAACTCCTCATTCTGTAGTGTGTTAATGGAAGATCTGACAGCTAATATGGCTCTTTGGTGTTGGACTTCTCTTCTCCTTCTTGCAGATCAGCAACTGAACTCGGATCCATATATGTCTACATCAAGCAAGAAGCCAACCAAGTCAAAGGGTAAGGCTAAACTTACAGAAGAAGAGATGAAGTATAAATACTAGAGAGTCAAAATGCTTGAGTCCCAGGTAGAATGTGACCTGGACATAAGAGACTCCGAACTCAGTCACATCGACATGGAGGATTTATGGGCCAGAACCAGGAGAGTCACAAGAAGTCCTTGGATGGACAAGCTGGTGGGCAGTGGACTGCATTTTGCTGGGGGGATCCCCATCAGTGCAATAAAAAATTTTTTATGATGGTAGTGGAACGCTGTTACAACAAAGACATAAGGTGTGTCAAAAATGATAAGGGCGAGGTCATAATCAACCTCACTGCCTGGCACTTCAAAATCATGCTAGGCATCCCTCATCACCGACACTTTGTGGCTGTAAGCCAAGAGGACTGCACAAAGGCATGGGAGGATAATGAAGACAAGTGCATGCAGCTGATGAACGAAGTGTACTTGAAATACAAGAAGGTAATAACCAGATGGCCATAGGTTATTCACCGCAGTGACTTCTCCGAGGAATTGAACGACACCATCACATTCCTAAGTAGAGTTTTTGGGCTTTCTGATGCCCATTAATTTCACAAATGGATGCTCAGGTACCTTGAAACTATGAACAAGAATGTGCCAGATCAACGCTTTGAGTGGGCAGAGATCATAAGCAGCACCATATCCAAGCAGCTCCAACAACTCACCACAACGAGGAGGTTCTACATGAACTCCTATGTAGTCTACGCTACAGCTTCAGAGAGGGATTATCTAGCACTGAGCTGATGCGAGGTTTGGCCTTAGGTAAAAATATATGAATACTACCCGGAGCTGAAGCTGGCGAATAGCATCTCGTAGTTTACCAAGATCAATGATGCTTTCTTCTATGGCATCGTCTGCCTTTTGAGGCCGAATATGACTCATGGTCAGACGACCAAGAGCATAGTCACAACAACTGAGAAGTGGGGGGCACTATTTACCCAATTCCCCACCTTCACCTATCTCAGAGCAGCCAACTTCTTGGGGGAGCCCACCAAATTTCCGAGATATGCCGGCCCCAAGTTGATCTTGTTGGAGCTGTCCAGACAACTCATAACCTACCATGAGAAATGTTTGAAGAGAAAGAAGGGTGGAACTCCTTTCCCCCTTACAGTAGGCAAATACACCTGAATTTTTTACCACAAAGCCCAGGAAATGTTTGCAGAGCTAGAACTGCTCAATCTAAAGCACAACTTCCCGGCGAGGCCCACTTTTGATCCAAGGAATTTCCTTCCCAAGGAAAAACTCGATCCAATCCACATTCCACAGATCGAGGACATCTATATTGACCTGTATCATGAGGTCGAACTTAGAAGGAAGGACCACTCCTGCTTGGCTTTGGCAGAGATTATTCAATACAACATGGCCATTGTTCCAAAGGGTTATCAAACTACCGATCAAGAAGTTGATTAGGTGTATCTGGACATAGATGGGGACAACTAGCCGTTCATTGCAATCGACAAAACAAAAGTGCCCCAAACCATTGAAGAAAGGGTCAAGGAGACATAGCAGAGGATAGAACATTGGTGCAGAATGAATGGCCTTATCTACCTCGGGGTAGATTTCACTACATCCCCATTGGGAAATGCACCTGTTAGGCTGAAGCATCTGCCAAAGGTCAAAGGAAAGGATAAAGAGGGTGAATCAAGCTCTGCTCAAGAAGGAGCTCCTAAAATCCCTCCTTCCGCTGCAAAAGAATAGGTTGTAAGTCTGGTATCCCTAGAGAGAGAAGCGGCGGAAGGTGTTCTGATGGGCACATCCACTCAGGGTGTCATCGCTACTACAACTACTGAGGCCCCTTCTATCCCTTCTCCCTCTCCTCCTTCTCCTCCTCACGTGGCTCAAGCGACCATTCCTTTGGTCGTATCCTCTCCCCCATCTTCTACTATTCCCCCTTCCTCGTCATCTATCTTCTCTTTGCTCGCGGAGCTATCCCCCACCATTTCTTCTCTCATCTCTCAGCTCCCTTCCATTCCCGTGTCTACCTCCCCTATAGTATCCCTTCCTCCCATGAGCACTTTCTCGGCCTCCCTCTCGATGCCACCACCAAGTGTCTCTACCCATTTCCCCTCATCCACTGTAGCTTCTCCCTCTTCTACCTCTGGTCCCATTCCCTTAAGTCCAGCATGGATATCCCAGCATCTGAGCCAGCAAAAGAGGAAATTCCCTATCACATCGACGGACTTCTTCGTCATCCCAACAAAGGGGTCTAAGAAGCAAAACCCTATAACCCGCTTCTCTCAAAGTGCATCGGGAGAAAGAGTAATGGAGATTACATATCCCAATCCTTCAAAGGGTAAAAAGGATTTTTCTTCGACAAATTATACAGTAACCCAAGTCACAATGGGAACGTCTTCAGAAAGTCTTCAAGGAGAGGCCCTATCTGCGGTGGATGCCCTTTGCAAGAAACTTCAAGAAGAAAAGGAGGAGAAGAGGTTACTAAAAGAACAAAATAAACATCTTCTCCACGCCTTGCAGAAAATGGGCAGTGCACCTCCTACAACTACCACTGAAACTCCTGAGGTCCTAAGCCAGGATAAGATAAATGAGTACGCCAAAATTGGCGAACAAGGTATGGCAGTTTCCACCTGGAGATATCAAATCCTCAAAGACAACGAGGAGATAATATTCAAGTTCACCGAATTATATCAGAATATCAGTCAGGTGAACAAAGATCTCCAGGTGATTGTAGGACCTATCTCCGAAGAATTGGACCATGCAAGGATGCAACACAAGACATTCCAGAAAATGCTCGACTACTTAGTCAACGATGTACTGAAATTCAGCATTTTCAGTCACCCCAGGGTACCCAACAAGATCCTTGCTGCTTTGGATTACCAGGTCGACCAGATGGAGTTCGTCCTGGAAAATATTGATAAAGTCAAGGAGGAAGCCCTAGATGCAATGCATCAAATGGAGCAAATTGTTCTGAGAATGTCTCCAGGCTTACTTACTCCTTTTTTCACCTTGAGGAAGGTAGACGAAACTATCTGGATCTTTAAGGAGATCATCTCGCAAGGGTTAGGGCCAGAAGCCACTTTCGACACCGAATGTATCAACAACCTTCCGGCTTGCCGTGATTTTGTGGGGTTCCTGATGGAGGTAGGAAACAAATATTTCAAGCCCCCTGAAAAACTCATAGATGAGCGGGAGACTTGTGAGGTCATCGGAGATCATACGAAGGGTCCTACCTAGGATCAACTTCAGCCAATGATCGTAAATTCATGGAATATCAGACTTAGTTCCACATCACCTCTCTCGAACAACAACAGAAGCAAGATACCCCCTTCCACCCACGAGACGACAATGAATAGCTTTCTTCCTCTTGGCTCCCTTTTTGTGAATATTTAAGAGTATGTTGGTACAAATGATGACCTCATCCATGTTGCACCATGGGATGTTGTCATCCACCAAGTTGTCCAAAGTCAACATTGACTTTTAGATATTTTGTAGTATTTTGTAATTAGTTGTTGGTTTTCATTTGCCTTCTCTCTTCTCTTTCTTCTATATATACTTGGATGCTTGTCATATGCCAAGGGAGGTGCATATTTTTTAGATGAAAAATAGAAGTTAGAAGAAAAGACTTTGAGCTTTTGTAACAGAAGAAAACATTAATAAAAATATTAAGACTTTGTGCTGAATATGTGTGTTATGAGCATTTTAATCTTTCTTATGTCAGATTTATGCGTTTATTCTGTTGAATCTATCTCTACTTTTTTATCATTTATTCATCAGTATTGCTTTGTGCGTCTATGCAAGTAGGTTCGGCTCTGTCTACTACCAACCCAAAACATAGACCCTCTGACCTTTCTGCGTTGAAATTCATTTCTTTTCTCCCTTCAGATCTATTCTATCTCCCCACCTCGTTTCTTTCCCTTCTTTTCACAGTTGGAAATACCTCTACTGGGATGAGATCCCAACCCCCGAAGGTAGAATATTGTGAGACTTGCACAGATTCCTGCTGGTAGAATAGCAATAAAGAGGGGCAATGCCCTGCACACTGTTGGCTCGCCTATCCATAGATCTGTCCACCTAACATATTTTTGACCCAAAAGATCCATGTTTAAAGCACTTGCTGATGAGTAGAGAACCGTACACCATCTTTGAATAAAATGAGCATTGGATTCATTATGTTCTTGTTTAATATGCAAGAATTTCCTGATTCCTGTTCTTAACAATTTGTTCATATCAAAAGCTTTGATGAAATTTGACATGAGTTCTTTAAATGAGTGTATCAAGGCTTCACGTATTCTATAATACCAATCAAGGGCAATACCCTCTAAGGTTTTAGGGAATATCTTAGTAACAACCCCATCCTAAGGGAGTAATTCCCATATGGCTGTGGCATAGGCCTTAATGTGTGCATTTGGATCTCCTTCCCCTTTGTATTTGGGTAAATCGAAAAGAGGTCTTCGAAGCATAACACTTCATATGGTGAATTCTAGGGGATATTTTAAATATTCTAAATAAGTCCCTCTACATAGGCTTTGACCATTGGTGGTGCCTATTGAGGGGGTGGGGGTGGAATGCGTTGCTAATATGGCATAACATATGCATTTGTAGGGGTATAAGGAAATCCCTGTGGTTGAGTGAACATCCCAAGAGAGGAGAACATGTCTCCCTGTGGTGCTTTTGAATAAATGTTTAAGTAGGAAGGAGCATTGCTTTGATATGGATTGTTTGGTGCTAAACCGGGAGGTATCATATTTTCAACTAGAGTGGCGTTTGAAAATGCGGTCCTAGTTGGTGTTTGTTATGGATAGTTATACGAATGTTGAGGAGGCATGGCTAACATGCCTGTTCCTGTAAGGAGGTCAACTTGGATGGGGTGATGTGGAGGGTTAGGGATTCCTACTTGCCCGAAATATGAATTTTGATTTGCTTGAGCAAGTTCCAATCCTCTAACTTTCTCAGCTAAGGTTGAAATGACCTCGATTGGCGAAGACACAGTGTTTTTCCTTAATGGAGTTTGTTGTATACCTTGTTATGAATTGATCATTACCCTGCCAAGCTTCATTGAGATTATTTCCCATAGGTGGAGGAATGGGGGTGTTTTCTTGGAGTAGGGTATCGAGTTGTGTTTGCAACTTCCCTATAGGTGGGTACATGTTTTGGAAGTGTTGTTCACTTTTAGCGTAGCACGCTAAATACTCCTCATCCAAAAATGGGAGTGGATTTGACTGTCTACTAATTTTTGGTCTGAACAAAACTTGAGTAGATGAAATGGATTCTCTAGTAAATGTCATATTGTTAGATCCTAAAGGATATGATTGTTGTGTTTGTGTAAGCTAATCCAACTCCTAAATTCGGAACAAAGAACTAGAACTAGTTCTTTGAGGGGGAGTTTGAGATGACAAGTAATTACTTGAATAGTTATCAGCCCATGCAGAAAGCAAGGGTGATAGTTATCTATTTGTTCGATGGTAATTTACTTCAAGACCTGAGAGTGGTCTACCATATGCGTCGTATCCCAACATATTCGGGGTGTATATGAATACCCACAGAATAATGGGAAAGAGTGAAGGTGGATGAAAGAAATGAAAAAAAAAGGGGAACAAATGTTTGTTTCATGTCGGGTTCACTAATTTTGTACGACAGAAAAGTGACATGTGAGGGTGATAATCGACAAGTGACCTTCCCCATACCCAACCTCTCTAGGTCATGCCGAGACAGTTGGTGGTTTGAAATGTGGGTGACTTAGATGAAGTCACAGCTGAGATTATGGTCAGTTTTCTATGATAGAAAAGCTACAGGTGAGGATGAGAATGGGAAAGAAAATTTCCTAAAGTTAACTATGGGAGGATCAGTGACTAAGATCTGGTAGTGTGATCTCCTAGTAACTGGAATGACAAAGGGGAGATTTAGAGGCTATGGACGGATAACGTAAATTCCCTATGGTTTATCTTCCTAATTAAGGTCTAAGTATTAATCTAAAATGAAGTCTCTGAATTAACTTAAACTGAAAATAATAATTTATACTACTATTGAAAGGGAAACTAATATAAACAAAATGCACGATTGAAACATTATAATTACAAACAACTATTTAAATTACTTTTATACTAAAACTAAACAAGCGAGATAACCTGGTGTGGTTATTCACCTGTGCAAATGTGTGAATCTAGATGAAAGACAACTAATTAACTTAATTGAAAACCTTCAATCTTACCTCAGAAGTGAGGAACAAATCATAGCTTCTCAGAAACTATCATTCCCCACAACTTCCCTGGCAATATTGAAAGCGAGTTTTAACTGAAATAAAATGATTCACTACTCTATTTGATGATAAATTTGACGATTTAAACCTGGATTTTACTGAGCAGAGGAAAATCCAGTTGTGTTGTAGCTTGTCCCCTCATAGTGATCTCTTCGTTCTTGCGTGTTCACGTGAATCCAAAAAGAGTAGGAGTATAACAACATTGGAAAGAGAAGGCACTAGGACGATAGTTACTTTGAAGTAAAAATGGCACGAAGCAAAAGTAGGAGAGGGATGGCACAAGTGAACTGGCTTGGCCTATGCGATTCCTAGCAGGGTCGTTACAACAATGATGAAACAAAATGATAAACGTTAGGTACTCAAACAATGAGCAATAACATCTTCAGAGAAATACAACAAAGTACAAGTAGGAGAGGGATGGCACAAGAGAACAGAGCTTGGCCTATGCGATTCCTAGCAGGATCATTTTTGGTGTATAGTGAGGCATAACTAAATATTCAGAATTCTAGTCCATGCTAAAGATAAAATGATTCATATACAAAATCTAGGACTGAGTATTGAAGACTGAAGCTCAAGAATGAAGACTCCAGACCAAAGAACCAAGACCATTTGCTTGTAAACAAGCTACATATTTATAGCATTTGCAATCACCAGAAGGAAAGTTCAAATTAAACTCTCTCACCATTAAACAAAGAGAAATCACTATTTTCCAGGTGACCAAAACATAAATGCAAGCTTTAGTGGTTGAAGAATGCAGATAGAAATTTGAATTTTATATTTGACACGATCATCAGCACATTATGGAAAACGCACACAGGATCGCCACCCTGTGCTGGGTAGTGGTTACAAGACTACTGCCCTGTCCTAGGTGGCAGTCATAGGATGGCTGCCCAGATAGGGTGGTGGTCTCATCACTTAAGACCAAAATGCAAGAAAAAAGGGGTACAGAGGGCAGAACAAATCCTGCGGAGGCCAGATGAGGCATATGGGATACAAATGTATACTTGTTGATCTTTTTTGGATCCCGAACACCTTGTAAGGAGACCTGTATCATCATTGGGGTATGTGTAACCTCTTTTTGGTGGTGCAGTACCCTACAATTTTTGGTACGTACAGGAACCTCTTGGTTGGATGTGGATTAGCTTAATACTTCGGAAATCCTATAAAAAACCTGAACTTTAAAATGTGTCCACGTGGAGGAACAACGATCGTTTGAGAATCAAATTTTTGGTTTGGCTTTGAATTGGCACCTGGAGGACATGTGGAGGGCTGGCAGGAAAGAGACACGTGGAGACTTCCGATGGGTTTCCCATACTTACACAAATTTCAAAAGGTTTTCGGGAAGTCTAGCACACGTGGAGGAATGACGCTCATTTGAAGATCTACTTTTGGGCTTTGCCTTGGAATAGTGTCAGGAGAACACGTGGAGGCTTCCGCTGCTTGTCCCAGAATTATAAAATTTTTACACAAATTGATACAGTTTGGTGGAATAGGGACACGTGGCGAGCCCATGCTCGTTCAGGGTCTTCAACTTGGCTGCCATCTAAGAGAAGCGTCATGAGGACATGTGGGGCACTCCGCTCACTTTGTATTTTACTTAGACTTGTCAACAGCCAAAAGGAGACTACCTCGGAGCTTGACAAGTGGTGCCTTCCAGTGAGCTTTAATCCTTCAACTAAATTTTGCTGGAGCAGGACACATGGCGAGCCTGCGCTCGTTCAAGGTATCAAATTTTTGGGGCCGCCTTAAGGTGCGCCATTGTGACATGTGGCAATTTGAAAAATTCATAAGGGGTCGGGAAGTAGACCATCAGAGGAAACTTAAACTTTTTTCCTCTTTGCCTCATAAAGGTTAAAATATCAAAAATGGCCTGCAAGCCCGATGGGAAAAAGTCAATGTTTTGCCCCAGTCAATGGTGGAGGTGTAGGATTTTGAAGGAAAAGTAAAAAAATTTCCCTTTGAGGGAAAAGGAGTTAAAGGCATAAAAGGACCCAGGGTTCCACTGGGACCAACATTAGGGACTTGAAGCGGAAGGGTGGAGCTGCGGGGAAAACTTGGAAAATTTTCCTTTTTCCAAAAGAGAGTCAAATGGCAGAATTTCTCCGTGTTTCCTTTGGGACCCACCTCAGGACACATGTCGGGCCCATTTTTAGAAGCGAAGGTGCGGAGCAAAATGGGAAATTTTTCCATTTTTTCAAAAGGGTCAGAAAAGGTCAAAGGAAGCCCCCAAGCCCAATTTTGGATCTTCCACGTGAACGGCCCACATTCAAATCAAAGATCAACGGCTGCTGGGTGTCTAAATCTCATTTCCCCCCCCATTTTCTCTGTAAAACTCCTGGGAGTACAAGTTTTCATGATTTCTTGCTATTTTCTACACACCAAATAGAGGAGCGAGTTAATTTTGATATCTAGAGTTTGGTGGGAGAGATCTGAAGACGCCTTTCGCCATTAAAAAAGTATGACTCTCAGGCCCAATTTGGTTTTCCATTTTTCTTCTCGTGAGCACACAAGGGGCCATATTTTATTGATATGGGGTGGAAGTGGTTGGAGAATAGATGGAGGCATGTTTTTCCCAAGAAAGGAGTTGAATGTGAGGGGAAATTGAAGATATTTTCCCTCGAGCACCTGGTGAATTTTTACATATCTGATCCTAGGAATCATAAAAGAATCATGGCGAGCACTAGTGCATTTAAATTTTTTGTCTTTTGGGAGGAAGGGAATCTGTTGGAAATTTTATAAATGGCACGTATTTTTCATGAAAATGGTTGGGAGTTTTTGGAAAAGATCAGGATTGATTTTATCCAATAGAAAAAGCTTGACAAAGTCCATCCATTTTGAGAAGCTGACTAGAGAAGCCTGTATATCTCTCTTTGTGTAAAATTTTATCGTGTCAAGGTGGTTACAAGTGTACAACCATTGAAAAGCTTTGAGATTGTTTCTAGAAACTTTCCCTTGCTGATAAATTTGATCAAACTTTGAGTTATTTTGTGTCAATCTTGAGTAAAGTGTATTTATTTCATTTATGAATGCATACGGGTAGTTTTTCTTGTTTCTATTGCAATCTTATACCAAAATATAGTCCAATCACATAGGTATTAGTCCTTGTGATAGTTTAGTGGCATCTGTAATTTCATTTCTCAGAAGAGCCTTCATCTAGGAATGGGATAAATGGTTTAAAATCACTTTTCTTTCATTTTGTTGATAGAGATTATATGTAAGCCTATGGGTGTACCTCAGGCCTGACTTGGTTTAAATCTTGTTACATTATTGGGTCCTCTGACTTGAGCCTTTGTGACATAATCCTATAGGTTGTGTGAAAGAGTACTGATCTGGGCCTCCATTGAAGCACATATTCTAGTTGAGGAAAAAATTTAACTTTTTGTGGCATTTTGTTGATTGAATCTTTCCATTTTGCATAAGCTCTCAAGGATATGGTGATTCAAGTCCATCTTGTCTCCCCTCCCACAAAAATTCATTTAACAACAACCAATCCTACCCATACTACCCCTGTTTTTGCTATGTATACCCACACTAGACCAAAATCCTTTTACTAAAGTATGCATAACATATCAGGTTTCCAAATGTCTTTAGTAACCTTTGTCTTGTTGTGAGAATATCTCCATAATCTAGAATTGATAACTCGTGAGAGTCAGATTTGGTGTGTTGATCATATTTTCCCTAAGGCCTTCTCTATAAAATTTATGCAAAAGAAAGGTACATGTGTCTCCTTTCAAATAACAAAGGTTACACAATAGGTTCTCTTACCTTGGTTGAAAGGCACAACCTAAAATAGTTAGGATAAGATCACATCCATTTGAGGTGCTATTCATCTCTCCACAAATCCAAGTAAGAAAGGGACAGCTAGATTTCTCCCCGGCTAAAAAATGACATAGATTTATGATCTATTTGCCTCTAAGCTCCCTGTTGAATCTGTGTTGCTGCTTGGTTTGAAAAGGAGAAAAATTCGGGTACCAACACCAACAAAACTAGGTCACCGAGGACCAAAACGAGCAAAAAACACAAAAGAAAGAAAGCAACCAAAAAAATGTACACTATATAAATGATGCTCACCTTGATTCTGGGGAATCAATCTAGGAAATATTTCAAGTGCTTGCCATTAACAGGCAATTTGAGTAATTCACCATCCAAGTCTTTCAAGAAGAAGGTATGTTCACCAATCTGAATGTTAATGGAGTAAGGGCCCATCCATAGTACATCAAATTTGCCATGCTTTCCCTTGTCCTCATGTCTGCTATCCCACAACAACACAAGATCTCTAATGTTGAAATCTATGGGAGTGACCTTCTTGTCAAATAACTTCTTCAATTTTTCTTTGAACCTCACATGCCTTTGGTGAGATGCTCTCCTTTCTTCATCAAGTTCAACAATATGGTTAATGCGAGCCTCATATGGACTAACTTCTTGATCTTCCAGTTGTTGAATGAACTGATATGAGGATAATTGCATATGCAGGGGCAGCAGAGCTTGAGTGCCATATACCAATTCAAATGGAATTTTTCTAGTGGCTCTTTTAACAGTAATCCTGTTAGCCCAAACAACGAACTTCAACTGCTGACCCCATTTCCTTTTGTTGAACTCCAAGGTTCTTCTGATGATTTTTAACAAATTTTTATTACTGGACTATGCTTGTCCATTGCCTTGGGGGTTGTAGTTGGAGGCATATGTCAAATTGATCCCATATTCTTTACAAATTGCCACCAAAGGTTTAGCTCTGAAGCTCATGGCATTGTCAGCAAAAATTTTAACTGGCACTCCAAACCTGCAGATGATATGGTTCAACACAAAGTCCATGACAATTTGGTGTGTTGCTCTCTTGGTGGGGATTGCCTCCACCCACTTGGTGAAGTAATCAGTGGCTATAAGAATCCGCTTATGGCCATCACTTGAAGGGCATAAAATCTCACCAATGAAATCCATTCCCCATTGCTTGAACAGGGCTTCAATTGATATAGGTTGCAAAGGAAGGGAGCCTGAAGCTTTCAGTCTTCTAGAAAAATGCTAGCAACTCTCACATCTTCTAACCAAAAGAGTTGTATCCTTGAAGAGAGTTGGCCACTAATAACCAGCCCTCAGGATTTTGTGTGTTGTGAATTTTCTAGCAAAATTCCCCCCACAAACTCCTCCATGGAGATCAGCAATTATCTTGGGGGCTTCATCTTCAGTAATGCACCTTAAGAGGAATCCCTCAGGGTTCTTCCAAGCTAACCTAAAATTAGTAATGACATATTTCTGGAAAGCCAACTTAAGAGCTCTTTTCTGATTTTTAATCAAATACTCAAGACAGTATAGATGTTTGAGATAAAAAATTATATCTTTGTACCACTCAGAACTCACCAAATTTTCTAGGACATCCACCCTTCCTTCTTCTACCTCATTTACCTCAATAGTTTGTAGGTTGCTCTCAGCCATAAGTTTAGCTAAGCCCAAACCTCTTACAAATTTTGTGGTTTGGATATCCATGTCATATTCCTGCAACTTGTTCACCCATCTACATCTTTTGCTTGAGATCTCCATCTCTGATAAGACATCCTTCACCATAGTGTGGGGAACATAAGCAATAATTTTAGAGCTCAAAATGTAAGGCCTGAAAACCTTTGTTGCTTTTACCAAGGCAAATGCTTGTTTCTCCATAATAGTGTATTTCAGCTCAACCCCTTGCAATGCCTTACTAAAAAAATCAATTGGCCTCTCATCCCCCTCATCATCCTTCTGTAACAAGACAGATGCAATAATGCTCTCCGAAGCAAAATAGAATATTTGAAAAAGGCCTCTTATAATCTGGAGATGCCAAAACAAGGGCATGCTTTAATTCTTCCTTAATCCCATTGAAAGTCTGAATGGCAACCTCTTCCCATTTGATTACCTGGTCCTTCTTTAGCATGTAAGTAATTAGAATGGTTAACTCAGCAAAGTTTGATATGAATCTTCTGATAAAATGTATCTTCCCAAAGAAGGACTAGATTCCTTTCTTGGTTCTTGGATTTGGGACCTTGCTGATGGCCTCCACCCTCTTAGGATCAATCATGACACCATCCTTTGATACAATGTGACCAAGAAACTTGGCCTTTTACACTCTGAAATGGAACTTCTTTGGATTGAGTGAAATTCCATACTCTCTACATCTTATCAGCATATTTTCTAAATGTTGCAGGTGATCACTTCTCTTCCTGTAGAAAACTATCACATCATCCTGATACACAACAATGAAGTCATTTATATATCTTGAGATTGCTACTTCCATTGCTCTTTGAAAGGTAGCTCCAACATTCATCAGGCCAAACGACATCCTCACATACACATAGGTATCCCATGGAGTAGTGAAAGAAGTTTTGATTCTCTCTTATTGCTTCACAACCACCTGGTCATACCCAGAGAAGCCATCCAAAGTAGAAAGCAGCTCAGAACCAGTCACTAATTGCATCATGTTATCCATGTTTGGTAAATGATAATTATCCTTCATTGATGCTCTGTTCAGATTTCTGAAATCCACGCATAGCTTGATATCACCATTCTTCTTTCTAACTGGCACTAAGTTGGTAACCCAAGAAGAATAGCTTTTTGGTTAAATGATCCCTCCATCTCTTATCCTTTTTAATTCATCTTGCATCTTCACAGAGAGGAGTGGATTAATCGGCCTCTACTTTTGTCTGAACGGTTTTGCATTAGGCTCCAAAGGAATTTCATGCTGAAACAGGTCCTCTCTATATGCCTTCAACTCTGAATAAGACCAAGCCAAGCAATCCTGATACTTCTTCAACAACTGGACATAGGACTGTTTCTCCTCCTTTTTTCAGATTACTTCCCAACTAGATCTTCCTTGGTTTCTACTCTTTACCCAGTTCATGCTCTTCAACATCCCTTGAGGCTTCGATATTCCTGTTAATAATGCAATCAACATTATCAAAGTTTGATTCAAGAGCAACCAATCCTATAGGGATGGTATTAGTTTCCAGTTGAATGATATCCTTGCCAAACAAAGTCTCTTTACCCTCTTCTGCACATACCATTGGCTCCCAATCAATACACTAATCAGAAAACTCCCCTTTGTTCTACAAAAATATTTTGACCTGAGCATCATCATAATTTTTTTTCCAATGTTTAATGTTGTCAGGGACGGATGGCCTTGTTAACACTTCAACATCATATTCACAATATGGGGACATTGCACAACTATCAAATCAAGATCCAAACACTGCAAGATTTTCTACCATAACATTGAACTTCCTATCATGATGCACAATGTTAAATGAATCAAACATCTTAATCAAGTCCTAGACTGCATGCTTATATTATTTCATTCTTTGATTTTTCGTAGCATACAGATTTCTGATTTTTTTAACAATTAGTTCTGAATCTCCCTTAACAATGATGTCTTTAACATAGTATTTCCAAGAAATTCTTAAACCTAACAACAATTCCTCATATTCAGTAATGTTGTTGGTACACTCAAAGTTAAGTTTGAAATACAAAACAAACTCTTCCAAGATTGGAGAAATCAAAACTACACCAGCACCATTTCCAAATTTGGAGAAAGCTCCATCAAACAATAGATTCCATGGAGAGCCTACTTGTTCAAGATTCTTACATTGATCCATTTTGTTCGCTTTCCCATTAGCAAAGCCAATAAAGTTATCAGCATCAACAGTTGTGTACAACACTTCATAAGATGCATTGTTGGGGTCTTCAATGAGGTGCAACATATTTTTTTACCCATATAAATTGACAAGGCTACCCTCAATTGGGACGGTGGCATAGGACATATCCATTTAAACACTCCCACCAACACTTGTAACCCATTTTCTGGACAAATAACATACCCCATTTGGCTGGGCAATCAACAATAACTACATCAAGTTTCAAGTTCTTTCCTGGATAGGATGAAAGTTGTACCACCAGACCCTTCACAAATCCCACCACTGGCACCTCTCTGGAATCCATGGTAGTGCACTTCCCATATGTGGCTGTTACTTTGATATTCAATTCATTCATAACTTCGAGAGGCATAACATTACATGATGCCCCCGAATCAAACATACAGTTGTGCGACAATCTATCCTTAATGATCAGAGTGGTGAAGAATATATCCACATTTAGCTAAGAATCTACCAAGGATGTTCCCAAATAAACCTCAAGTGGTTCATCTATCTCTTCCGATGCTGGTGGTGCTTCTAGTTCTTCAATGATTGGAGGAGTCTCCACAATGTTTACATTCATGCCCGAGGTACTCTTCTCTTCTTTCAATCCAAAATACTCCAATGCCCTCTTCTTGTGCTCAGGAATCCTAAGCAGCTCAACAATTGGAACACTAACTTTGATTTGACTCAAAACTTGGGCAATGTCATATGGAGCAGATTTTGACAAGGTAGCATTGGAAGGGAGATTGACAGACTCATCAGACAGTACGGGGTTTTTGACAGTTTGGGCATGAGGAGAAGGATAAATCTTGTTTGGGACAACAAGGCCTTTGTAGGGTGCATATTTCTTAGGAACCTCTTTAGGAATATTTGAAAGCAATGGGGCTTTAGGTTTGGCCTGAGGCCCTGCTCCTATGACAACTCTACTCCTAGTATTATAATCCTTCTCTTGAGCAACAACAAACATTCATCAATAACTACCTATCTTCCTCAGATGGGATTCCTCCATCATACTTCTTGATCATTAAAGCTCTTAGATATTCAAAGTCATTATTTGGCAGTTCAAAATCTTGTACAATATCTATTTCTAAAATATGAGAGGGAGGAAGAAGAGGTACCCGGTGAATGCAATCCCAAAAATCAGCAGCAGTTCTAGAACTAATCACCTCAGTTGAAGTTTCTCCTTGCTGTGAGCTTGTAGAGCACTCCATCATGCATGCATCATCATCTGTGTTATCACCATCAGCTTCTTCTTCTTCTTGTTGATCTACTTCACATGGAGCATGGGGCATGAAACACCTATCACACCAATCAATTACATCTGTTTCTTCAACAACAGTAACTCTGACAGCCAAAGGATCATGCACCATTATGTTTTCCCTAGCTTGGGGATGTCTATTTGCAGATCCCATGGGTCCCTTTCCTCTATCATTAGATCTCGGCTCAGTTCTAGGATGATTGGTAAATCTGTCTTGGCCTTGTTGCTTATGCTGACCTTGTGAACTTTACCCAATTCCTTTCTCTTCCTAGGCTAATTTGTATGAGATTTCTTTGACATCCCCTGCTAGATTTTTTACAACCTCATCAAGATCCACACTCTTGCTTGCTTGAGGTTTTTTTGGGTTTATCAATTTAACACCCTCCCTCTTTGGAGGTTTTCCAACTGCTTTGATGTTATTCTCATTTTTTAGAGCCATAGTAAAGGCCTTTCTCAGATTGGTAGGGTTTTTTTTCCCTCAAGTAGTAACCAACTTTATTATCAAATGCATCAGAATAATTTATAAGACAAGATTCATCACATGGCCTTAAACTTACAAGAAACCTCCTCAATGTCTTATTGAATCTAGTGTTGAAGTCATGTACTAACTCATTAGGGTTCTTTTTGATATTCTCAAATTGTGACAGAAGAAACCTGGGATCCATTCTGTCACCATAATGCAACCTGAATGCATTATTCATCTTGGTCCAAGAATCAATGGAATTATCTGGTAGAGCTTTATACCATTCCCTGGCATCTTCCTCCAAAGTATGGATAAACAGTTTGATATATACATCTTCAAATTCAATCTCAAAGTCTTCCATCATGTTGATAAAGAGCTTTAAATGTTGATCACCAGTTATAGCATTGTTTCCTTAGAACTTTGGTAGTCTATTTATTACATCCCGGGGAACTACATTTGGATAACCAACCATCCCTCTAAGACTTATAGGACCAAAGGTATTTACAACAAATGGAGGTCTAGGTGGGCGATGGGCCATGTTTTTTTGAGGATGTGACCTTGGAGGAGAATTAAAATGATAAGGGACAAGGGGTTTTTGAAACACAAGAGTATAAATTCCAAATGGGTATCCCCTAAAGGCTCTATCCCTTGGAAAAACCTATCAACTTTGGAAAACACAGGAACATAATGAGAAGTAAACTTTTCAAATTCAAATGAAGGCCCCTCTCCAGATGGAGAATTTAATTCCACAAAAAGACTACCTGATTCAGAATCACTTGAATGGAAATCTTCAATGATAGGTTGATCACCTTCATTAACAGAGACCTCTTTTCTTGACTGCTGATCTCCAACAACTCTCACAGATCTTCTACCTTCCGACTTTTTCTTTCCTAGCAATGGAAATAATTTCTTAGTAGGATACCTAGCGAAGAAATACCTTCTTCCTTCCATCTTTGCAAATTTTAGTAAAAAATCTCACTTGACAGAGTTTAAGACACTGGTACTTATCAAAAAATCATATTAACATGGAGTCGCCACTAAAAACTTCCACATTATTTGTGAAAATTCTCTAAAAATATAATCTGTCAAATGTTTGTCAACACTAGAAACTGGAAATGGAAAAATCTGACCTTCCTTTACCCAGATTTATCACTGAAACTTAGTGTAATAACTGCAAAAAATGGAAGTGTTACACACAACACCTATAACTTTGAACACTCCTTACAGGCCTGAACACAGGATGATGTTGAAACAATGTACTAGCACCTAGAGCATATAAGAAATGTTTACCAGGGCTTGAGTATGAAGAACTGACAACAAATCAACAAATTAATCTCAGCAACTCAAATCAGTTCCCCGGTAATGGTGCCAGAATGGTGTTAGTACCAAAATTGATTCTCCCTTAGATGGCTGAGAAACATCACAATTTTGATAGGAAGCTTAGAGGCAAGCATAACACGTTGTGTTTCATTTTGTAGCAGGGGAGGGAATGTAACTTGCTCTTTGTCACTCAGATGTGGAAAAATGGGTAGCACCCTTAAAAGGATTTGATCTATCAGAACTACTTTAAGGTTGTGCCTTTTAACCAAGATGAGAGGACCCTTTTGTAGGTTGCTATTTTTGGAGGAGATGGAGATATCCTTCTTTGCAAAGTTGTTAAGAAGACCTTGAAGAAAACATGATCAATACAAAAAAATCTAACTCTCAGGAGTTGTCACCCTAGATAATGGATATATTTTCTGAGTAAGGTTCAGGCTACTAAAGACAATGAAAATATGATTGCTTTTGCATGTTTGGGTAATAGAAATTATGCATTTGTGTACACACAGAACAAACAGGGGTAGTATGGGTATGATTGGTTGTTTATAAATGAATTTTGGTGGGAGGTGAGGCAGAGTGGATATTGACTTACCAAATATTTGAGATCTTTCACAAAAAAATAAGGCTTGACCAAAAAAATGCTTCAGAATAGCTAGAATGTTCCTTTAACTAGAAGGTGTGCTTAAATGGAGGCCCAGATAAGCACATTTTCACAGAAACTTTAAGGATCCAAAATGGAGGCTCAAATTGAAAGACTTAATTAAACACTATCAGCCTCTGTTTCATCATGCCTAAGATACCCTCAAAGGATAACAAACAATCTTAATCATCATGCTAGGAGTAAAATGATTTTAAACTTGTTTATTTCACTATCAGATGAAAGCTCTTCTGATAAATGAAATTGCAAGTGCCACCAAACTATCAAAAAGCTAAGATCTTGTGTGATTCACATATATTCCAGTATAAGATTGCAATGGGAACAAGAAACTATTTGCAGATATTCAAAAATGAAGCAGACACAATTTTCTTGAAAATCAGACACAGATTTACTCAAATAGGGGAAAGTTTCTAGAATAATCACGGAGCTTGTCAATGGCTGTATAATCACAACCACCTTGACATGATCAAATTTAACACAAGAGAAATAAACAAGTTCCTCGGATAGTCTCTCAGAAGAAGATGGGCCCTGTCAAAGGATTTTTCCTCTCAGGAGTTAGCTCCAGACCTATAACACTCCAACCTTCCAACCATTTGCATGAAAAATTCATGTAATTTATAATATTTTACTTACAACAGAGTTTTCCCCCCAAAAATAGAAACATTCAAAGCACCATTGCGTGTTGTGACTCCCAGAATCAGATTTGTAAAAAAATTGTCAGGTGTGTAGAGGGAAAATCTCTCCAAATATTTCCAGCATTCATTTCTTCACCTGGTAAGTCGTTCTTCATCTCACACCAACTACTTCCTTCTCCATTCTGTCAAATCTGTTTCTTTGCGTGCCAAGTAAGGAAAAAATAGGAAATCAAATCGAGGCCAATAGTCAGAGCACATATTAATGGAAAAAGACTTATTTAGATTTTTCCCACTAAACCAAGATATCAACAGGGCTTTTGCATGCCAAGCAAAGAAAAATTAGGTCGAATCCGACAGTTAAATTTCATCTTTAATGGTGAAAGACATTTTTAGACCCTTCTCACAAAACTAGGATATCAGATTAATGTTCCTCTTCATTTGGCATGCAGGAGACTCCAAGAAATGAAAAAAAAATGATAAGAAAACGTATCCCCAGGAGCTTTGGAGAAAAGTGGCAGAAAATCAGATATAGATGCACATTTTCCATTGATCTTTCTTTTGAATTTGGATCGTCCATGTGGGAGATCTGAGTTAAGATGGGCCTAAGGGTTCCTTTTTAATTTTTACACCTTTTGGAAAAAATGCAAAATTTCTCAATTTTCTCTGCCCCTCCGCCTTTGAAAAATGGGATTGACACGTGTCCCAATGTGGGTCCCAAAAGAACCACAAATAAATTATATTATTTCACCTATTTTTTGGAAAAGGGAAAATTTTCCAAGTTTTCCCCGGAGCTCCGCCCTTCCGCTTTTAGTTTGTGATGTGGGTCCCAGTGGAACCACGCTTCCTTTTACACTTTTAACTCCTTTCTCCACAAAAGGAAATTTTTCCAAATTTTCCCCAAAAGTCCACACCTCTTCCGTTGACTGGAGAAAATTTTGACCATTCTCTATAGGGCTTGTGGGTCATTTTGATGATTTTAGTCTTTTAAATAACTACGGGAAAAAAATCCAAGTTGCCCCCAACAGCCCACCTCCCCCCGCCACACATCTCAATGGCGCATCTTGAGATGGTCCAAAAAATTAGAGACCCTGAATGAGCACGGGGTTACCATGTGTCCCGAACCTTAGAAAATTTCTTTTAAAAGTTTAAGTCCCCAACAGAGCCGACGGAAGCCTCCACCTGTCCCTCTGTTGCAATTGTTAAGGTGGGACCCTGAGACAAATCTTCAAATGAGCGCCATCCCACCACATGTCCATGGCCTGCCAAAACTACATCAGTTTCATGAAATGTATTTCTAACTCTGGGTGAGGCAACAAAATCCTCCACATGTCCTCCCAGCGTAACTCCAAGGCCAAACAAAAAGGTGAGTCTTCAAACGAGCACCGTTCCTCCACGTGGACAAGTTTTAGGTTAAAAATTTCCACAAAGTTTTTAGAGTGCCCTGCCGAGCCACATCCAACCAAAAAGGGCCACATTTCCACTGATGCAGAGATTTAAAATTTGACAGGAGAAACACACCCGTCTAGCTGTAAAAACGTAGGGAAACCACTGTTTGAGCCTGGAGATGAAATTTTCTTTAAGGACAGAGCATTTGGAAATGTTGCAAGGTTCACACATGACCCCCTGAGCTCTATCTATTCACATTTCTTCACGTACCTGGGACAAAACGGTAGGGACAGATCCACATGATTGCGGAGAATGGAAGGGAAGGAACAACCCAAATTTTACGCCTAATTGACAGAAACCTTCATATGGACAGAGGAACAAATCAACAAATTCAGGACTTTTAAGTGACCTTCGACCAAGGAGGAACCAATCATGGTAACCAAATGGAAGACATATCCTTTAGGTACCAACAAGGGGAGACAAAAAACATTACAGAGGCTGTAAATTGAGGGATTTTAATAGCAAATAGGGTGAGCCAAATTCGAGCACCAACACAATTTACAATGAATAAATAACTAAGTTCATACACCATTTTTTTTCCATCGGTTTGATAATTTAGTAGAATAAACAAGCCTTTAATATTTTGGGTTTTCTATGAAACATACATCCACCCCAAAAACATTTAAGTAACATAAATGGTTATATCTTGTAGAGAGTACGATATGGTTCTATCATATGATAAAAATTTTGTGTAGACACCTAATTTTGTTACAATGTAAGCAAAGAGATAATAGGAGAAAAAATAAAAATAAGAAAATATTAAAATACGAAATAACATAGGGCAACACATGAGAAGATAAACAACAACAAAGAATAAGGTCCACTAAGAATCTAATCTGAATTGATAATTTTTAAACATACAAATTTTATAGATTAATGCCAAATTATAAAAAATAAATAGCCAGGTGCTAAAATTAAGTGTCTTCAAGTATGTGGAATGATGAGAATTTATTCAAAATGGTTTTCAATGAATAAACACCTAAGTTCCTATGTTAGGTAATTTAGTAGAAAAGTCAAGCCTTTAATAATTTTGTTTTTCTATAGAACTGTAGACACTAAATCACGCACTTTGGGTATCTATCTAGTCCTGATCACATAATACTATTCATATGATTCCTAAGTAAAAAAATTACTAATTAACCCATGTCTTTTGGTCATCTTTTCTTTCTTTCTGTTTCCACTTTTTATCTTACACTCTTGCTTGCCTAGTTTCCTTTTTATACTTTGTTATTTCTCATCTTGGACACCAACGCCTAGCCAAGATGTCAGTGTCAAGCGCCCCTGTCCCCTTTGGGTGCCCCCAACCTATTTGTATTTTTTTCACATCTTTTGGGTCCTTTCTAGCCATTTGGGCATCTTATCTTTTTGGTCGTCTTCATTTTTGGGGTTAATTACTAAATTCAAGAAAGGGAATCATGTAAATATAAAGTTATGTGACCATAATAAAGGACCAAGCACTAAGCATTAGCTATCACTACCTAAGGTTGCATCTAAAGGATAATCTAGAGAAATCAAGCATCCATTCTAGCTCCATAAAAGGGACTGCATTCTTTTGCATACACTTCATATGAGGGGAAGTTTATTCTTTACACACACATCTATATCTACATTTACTACACCTGGTTATTTCTCTCTATCAAGTGCAACACACACAAGAGCCACCTAGGACACAATTCTTCACACACACACATAGAAATACATTGGATCTGAAATGTACTGTAGCGTTCAGTCGTAAGATCACTTGTTTGATAGTTGAGGATAGTCCAACCCCTCATTTGCATTATTTTATTTTTGGGATTTGATGAAAGTTTTAGGGTTTTGTAGGTCAATTATTTATTACAGGTTATCAGCGACATCGATGATCATTGTGTGACCTACTAGTGATAAGAAGAGAAGGAAAATAAACACCTTACGACCATTCAAAGATGGTTTTATGATGTTTTTGGTTGTCACAGGTGCCCAAAACTAGTGTGCAGTGCCCGCAAGAGCCCCTAACCCATTCCAGGCACCCCAATCTAGCATATTCCAGCATTTCTTAATTTTTCTGGGTTTTATTGTGACAATATACACTTCATATTTACCAGTTTGTCACTTCGGCATAGCCCAAGATTAATTGCGAAACAACTAATTCATTTTATCTCCTCATTTGCACAAAGGATTTTAAATCTTAATTGCTCATTTTCTTGGGTCAAACTTATTCTTATTGCACATATATTTATCAGAGATATTACATACTTAGATTAGGCATATATTTACTCATTTATTGATAATTTTTCTTAATCATTTTTTTGAACCCGTCGCTCGAGTCCACCTTCTTTCTAGGGATTTTCTCATCTTCTCACTATGGTTCAATCTTATGGAGAATTTACTAAGGCCTACCATAAACAACTTAATGATCATCTCACTGAGCATCCTCAAGAACTAGACTTTATTTCATTCACTTCTCGTGAGGAGGCTACCAACCTTGCAAAGATTAATGTTGCTACATCCTTTCTTTCTTCCATGTCCATTGCTACTCAACCATCTACTTTAACTCTTATTCCTATTTCCACCATTCCAATTTTTGTTCCTACTCCCACCAACCATTTTAGTCCACCTCTTTTTTCTCACATGTGGCAATTATCTTCCATTGGCACTCCAAACTTATCCTCTCTTTATCAAGATCTTCAAGTTCAAATCCAAAATTTAATACAGGCTACTTCTCGTGTGTCTCCATTTTTGGATTCCACTTTATTACTCAATACTCCATTCGCACCCACCATTTCCACTTACCATCTTCCTCCTAATTTAGTCACCCCAAAGCTTCCCATTTTTAATGGGCATGGTGACCCATAAGAGCATCTTCGAGCATTTCATGTGGCATGTCTATATTTTATGGATGATCATATTCTTCTAGCTAAGATATTTCCTCACGGTCTTCATGATTATGTGATGTGTTGGTTCTATGACCTACATGTCCATTCGGTAACATATTTTATGCATCTAGCTAATGTTTTTATCACTCATTTCTCTATCAATATCATCTCTAAGATCTCATATGCTCAACTTGCTTAGCTTAAACGAGGATCTAACGAATATCTAGTTGATTATGTCTTGTGATATAAAAACAACTAAGCTAAGATATCCAATGTGCTTATGAAATATGAACTTCAAGATATATTTGTACAAAGTCTATTACTACCTCTTCAGGAGAGTGTTATCTTTGAAACTTCTCCATCATTCAATCATTTGTGTCACACTCTTAAGCTATGCAAAACAAAACTCTTATCTATAGGCAATCTTAAATATTAGGTACATGCTTCATCTTCTACACACCTTCAAAGTAAATCCACTTTTAAGCTGACTACGAGATTTGTTGAAGCTAAAACAACTATCAATTTTGTTTCTAATACTAAAGACCTTCAATGGAAACTTATGAAGCATACATATACAAAATTGACTATCACTTCGCATCTTTCATGCCCCAACTTATCGAGATAAATATTATTACGCTTCCTCCTCCACTCAATTTGGATCCATCTTGCCCTAAAGGTTGTAATTACAACAAAAATATTAGATGTGACTATCATCAATGTGTCGGAAATTCTACAGATCGATGTTTTACACTTTGTAATCTTATTCAAGATGTTATTAGCAATAATTCACTTAAGCTTCCAGAGCCTATGGCCTCTGGACCCTTCAATAAAAATCACAAGCTCAAACATTTCAAGAATCCTCTTCCAAAGCATGAAAAACAAGTGGCTGACTCTTCAAAAATTCATACGTATCGCGCAGTGCCTCCTCTTGTATCGGGGGCTCTCTATTTTCTAGTTTCTCATGTTGAGACATACCCACCAATCATTAGTTTCTCTGATCATGATTATCATGCTACATTAAATTTTGATCACTTACACATTACTAATTTTATTGGATCCACTTCTATCAATAACACTATCATTGGTCCATCATTTCACATAAGTGCATGTTCTATTACACTTCTTGTCACTATCGGTTATCCACTCTCACAAATCTTATATCTGATTCCTAAATCATATGGTGTTGTTAAGATTCCATTCACTGTTAGTTGCCTTACCATGTTTTTTCCCTTTCTCATGGTACCATCAGTTAAAGGGTGTTACATGCTCTTAGGTATCCCTAGCTCCGCACAACTTAGGCTATCATTTCCATGAGCCATTTGTGTCTAAAATTCATCCATAATAAGCAAGTTATCACTATCAATGGTGTTCCTCCATCTACACCATGGCCGAAACCTCCTCTTGATGTTACCATCGCACTTGCTAGAGCATATAGGTCCCCATGACCTATCAAATCGAAAGCACAATCTGCTCCTAGATTACCTATTTGCACATATCCTACCTAGTCTCATTGGTCTGCTAGTCTATCACATTAGTCTAGGTCCACTACTCGCACAGGTCCTTCACATCGGCATACAGAATTGCCTCGTTCAACTACACATAGGTTTACATCATTGCATCGATTTACTACACATAGGTGTTCATCACCTCCACATTATCCTCATTGGTTGCATGCATATATGATTCATTTTCCTACATAACGTCTATCGCATATAGTGCCACTCTTAGATCATGATCACACGCCTTCATGCCCACAAGCATTAGGTGGAGGACCCTCATCTTTCACTATAATCGGATAACATATTCGTCATACACTTGGGGGAATCATCAATCCCCACCTTCTAACATTATCAACTATCTTACATCTTACACATGTCACATCTAGTCTTCCACATTCATCATACACATCTTGATACATTTGTATCTTCATACCTGATGATGCACTCTTGTGCTTTGGTTCACATTTGACTGTTGAGAGCATACTACACACATGAACCTCACACATTGTACATTATACAAACTACACACTTCTTGCACACATGAAATATTCTCTCGTAACCTTTATCACATATTATGCACTTTATTTACTCTATATACTCATGATATATCTTTCTTTCATCTACTCTTACACGATGTGTTCATTACCCTATGCCTCACTCTAGTCTCTCAGTTCATACTTGACTACTGAGGGTATCAATGTAAAATCAACCACACCACACTTACTCACTCACGCACTCTTTACATTATACTTTTTCACGATCACATCTTGCTATTGCATTATTTAAACCATTTCTTGATGACACACTTCTGTTCTATGGTTCATTCTCGACTATTGAGGGGGCATGTATAAATGAACCTCATCACATGCATATTCATTCACACTCACTCAGGGGGCATGTGGATAATACCATTCACTCTGTATTTCATCCGATCTCATCCATAATATATTGTATATCTTGGTCACATTTAATCACCCTTTCTTATGCTTACATATACACTTTTTTACACATGCTAGTCAGATACTTTATATGTCATTATCTTTTCCATATACACATGTGTGTTCACTTTCCTTTCTAGTTGTGATCACATATTTTAATAATATCGATGCATGCAATATGGATGTTTGGAGCAATACCTATTAATGTAGACACAAAATCATGCACTTTAGACACTATTTAGTCCGGTATCATACTACTATTTAGAAGATTTTTGAGTGAAGAAAGTACTAAATAACCTCATCTTTTGGCCATCTTACTTTATTTTCTTTCATCATTCCCAACCTCTTGCATCCACATGCCCAGTCATCTTTTGTCGTTTTGCATTATTTTAGCTTTGACTGGGGTGCCCATGGGCACCTTGGTCCCACCAGGGGTGCCTCAATCCTTTTTGAACTTTCCCACCACCTTTTGGGCACTTTCTAGCCATTTTAGCTTATATTTTTGGTGGTCGGCCATTACGGGGTTAATTACGAAATTATATCAAGAGAACCCTATAAATATAAAGTTATGAGATCATAATGAGGGATCAAGCACTAGTCATTACTATCATCCACCTAGGGTTACATTCATCTAAGACATTTTGAGATCATTTCATACATTTAGCTCCATCATAAAGGACAAGGCTGGTTAATTTGCATCACACAAACATAGAAAGGGATTCTATTCTATTCCATCCACCATTCTACTACATTTTTACATCTAGTTATTGCTCGCTACTTCACAAAGTGCGACTGAAAAAAAGCACCTAGGGCTCATGATTCACACACACACACACTAGAACTACATTTGGGTCTAGAATGTAGTGCATCGCTCAATTAGTAAGCCCACTGTTATGGTAGCTGAGGTCAATATGACATTCATTTGTGTTCTTCTTTTTTTAGGGTTTTTATTCTTCTTTTGGTATTTTGCAGGTCTTTCTTTCATCTTGGATCAACAATGATGCCTGGCACAGTGCAGAAAACATGATGCAACATAAAAGAAGGGTTTCAAACCACCTACCAAACCTATGAAATTTATGTAGTATAGATGACTAGGTGATGGATATGGTGTGTAAATGCATGGTATGTTGACTGTGATGCTAAATGTGTAGGATGTGTAATATGTAATATGTAAAATGCAATGTAATAGGTGTAGATAGACTAGTAATGTAGGATGTAGTGATGAAATGTAATGTTAGACTCATGTGTAATGTAACCTAGTGTAGTATATAGAATATAGGTGATGTATAAATGCTCAATGTGAAATAGCCTAATGACACATGTAACACGTAGAATGGAAAATATGTATATGTAGTATAATGTAGAATGTAGAATAGGTGTAGAACAAATGGTGTATGATTTGGATATGTACGTAGATGTGTAAGATGAATAACATATGATCATAAATGCGTAGATGATAGAATTATTGAAAAAAAAAAGAGTAGAAATGTGTGATGTAGGAATGTGTAAATGTAAAAAAGGTTTGACACTTGATATGTGAAAAAATTCAATGTGTAATGCCTAATATGCAGTATGTGGGGTTTAGTGCAGAAGTAATCCCTCAACAGTCAAATGTGAACTGAAGCACAAGAGTGTGTCATCGGGTAGAGATGCTAGAATAAATGGTGAGTATGAATGTATAATAATGTAAAGGAGAATAAGTGTGACTATGGTAAGACTAAATAAGGAGGGGGGAAGGTGGAGTATCGTGCCCCTCGAGTACGTATGAATGACTATCCAATGATAGTGAAGGATGAATTTCCTTCATCTAGTGTGGGCGGTGAAAGAGTGTGATCATGTTCTAATAGCGGAGCTATAGTAGACAAATGTTGTAGTGGGGAATGAAGTATATGTGCATGTGAGGGATGAATATATGAAGAAGGTCATGGCACCATAAAATGTGTCGGTGATAGGGATCAGTGTGCTGTGGAATGTGAAGGTGAAGAAGGTACTCATGTATTAAATCAAGGTGGTGAACTACATTGTGATGTAGTAAATATGTGAGGAATAGGCACATACTTATGTCAAGGCTAATGGAGTGATGTGGTTGTATAGAGGATATGCAAGTAGGTGAACTAGGGGTAGATTGTGCATTGGGAAGCTTCGATAGTGGTGCAGTAGATGAAGCATGGGATGCGCTAAGTACTGTGTGAGGAGATGGTGACCATGAAGTGGATGGGGGGATGCCATCAATAGAAATGACCTGGCTATTATGGATAAAATTGAGATGAAAATGATTCATGGAAATGATAGATTGTAAGAAATGAATGAAATTGAGACCTAAGAGCATGTCGCAACTGTCAACCATGTTGACAACAAGGAAAGGTACAAGTATAGTAAGAGGGCCAACTGTAACATGGAGTTTAACAATGCCAAAAGGTTTTACAAAAGGGTAATCAACTTGAGATAGAGGGTAATGAATGGCCTTAAGGAGTGACATAGAGCACGCACTAATGGGCCATGATGGGTCAACCTTAGTGTTGTTGATGGGGGTGGATCAAATAGATGTATGGATGTGTGAATGGTTGAATGTGAACTTGGCATGATAATCAATATTGGAAAAGGAAATGACTGGTGGTGAAAATTCAGTATTAACAACTAAGAAATCTAAATATCCAGTGTTAGTGGGAGAGATGGTGTGTGAAATATGATTGGCAGTTGACTCTGTTACTTGTGTGTTTTGTTTTGGTAATGGATTTTTAAAGATCTTTAGTTTATGATTTTCATTTGTAGGTGGAGTTGTCTTAGATTCTGGAAGTTCAATTTGACAATTGTCAAACAAATCTTGGATGAGGTGTTGTAGTCGAAAGCACTGATCAGTGGGATGTCCTATGCATTGATGATAATCACAGTAATATTTTTCATCAAAGTTGTGTCCTTCTGGCCAAGGTGGATTAATTTGTAGAGGGAATGGTAATGTAGTAAGGTTACTATCGACAAGTTGTGGTATCAAAACACTCAGAGGGGTGCTAAAATTAGTAAAGGTACATTTATATTGTTGTGGTCGAAGTTCCTTTGGAGTAGAGATTGTGTTTACAATATTTTTTGTATCCATTGATTTGGTTGTAGAAGAATTAACTGTTGGCCTACCTTGGAAGCGAGTGGACAACAACATTGGGGACTCTTGATCTATGAGTTTTCCTATGGTTAAGATTTTTGTTTCATGAAGTTTGAGAGTTTGGAAAAGTTGGTAAGACAAAGGAGATGTCTGAAAGATAAAACTCTCTTTTAGAGATGGTAGTAATCTCTGAATAAATAAATCCCGAAGTTCTGAATCCACGAGTACATTAGACATCTTAGCTAAGTTATACTTGTATCACAAGACATAATCGAAGAAATGTTCATTAGATGCTTTCTTGAGTTGTGCCAGTTGGGCATAGGATATCTTTGAGTCAATGTTGATAGAGAAGTGAGTGAGAAAGGCATCAGCCAAGTGCCTGAAAGAAACTACCGAATGCACAGGTAGGTCATAGAACCAACACATGGTGTAGTCTTGTAAACTACGTGGAAAAAATTTAACTAGGATAATGTGATCATCTGCATAGTCTAAACATGCTACATGAAATCCTTGAAGATGCTCTTAGGGGTCTTCATGAACTTTAAAGATAGGTAACTTAGGTGATACAAAATTGAGTGCTCGAGGATACACTGATATCACAGGGGCGAAAGGAGTATGTAACAAAATTGTAGAGTCTAGCAATGGTTTGACACGTGAGGTAGCTAACTAAAGTTGGTAAATTTTTGTTTGTAAATCTTGATATAATAATGTCAAATTTGGTGAATTCCAAGAGGTGCTGAGATGCATATAAGAGGCACCATGGTGAATAGTATGAACAGTGGTTGTATTAATAGGGGCAACAACATATGTGGGTGGGGCAGAGATCATGGATGTAGAAACACAAGTAGGAGAATTGGATACCATGGGAGCGCATGAAACATTTGTAGGTGGAGTAGATGCCATATGAGTGGCAGAAGTAACCATAGTAGGAGAAACATCACAAACGCGCTTAGCAACAATTAAAGCATGCAAAACATGAGGAAGATGCATAGGGTTCTCACACAATGCTTGGTAGAAGTCAGTAATAGCATTTAATTGGTCTTGGTTAACATTGGTTTCTTCATCGTAGGAATTTTCACTATCTGATGCTTCTATCTCATGGAGTGGAAACTAGTTAGAGTCATCTAAAGGGTTTTCAGCCATAGATGTGGTGGTGTCTACAATGGGCTTAGGGGTGCGATGAGTAGATAAAGGGAGCTCGCAATATTGAAGAAATCTGAAATGACCACTATGGGTGACGGGCATAAAAAGAGAGAAGTTTTAATGAAGAAGACATTAAGGTCATCAAAATGATTAACATAAATTAACTAATATCTAAGTTGGCTAAGAACTAGTTAATCTAATCTAGGAGAACAATAAACGTTGTAAATAACTAGGTAAATGGAGTAAATAAAGATGTAAATGATCTAGAATAATGTATGAAATGAAATACTAAAATCCTAATGTGTGAAAGAAGAAGGTAAATGACTTAGCTGATAATAGATGGTTGTCACAGAGTTTCACTGGTCTCATTGGAAAATCCGGGTCCTAAAAAGGCTACATCTGTAAGATCTAAGTGGACTGGGGTGCCTGGAATAGGACTGGGGTGCCCACATACGCTTTGGTCTACAATCTGGGCACCTTGGTCTACAGAAAATCTCAAAAGTTGGTTTTTGCAGGGTCGTAAGATAATCTAAAACCTTTTCCAGCTGTCGCACTAATTTTTTTGAACTACATAAAATGCTCCAAATATGCCAAGATGAATAATTTTCCTATAAGAGACAAAAGAGAAGTATCAAATCCACATATTTACACATCGTTGTCGAGTTTCATTCACCACATATTGACGACAGGAGTCTGTAAGACCCCTAACACTCCAAGATAAATAATTCATGGGAAACGTTGGTCAAGAGCCATATCCCCATCCTTCAAGACATCAAGGGCATCATATTGATTATGCAAGAAACGAGAAATATTGTGCTGCAAAAAATCTGCCAGATCAACTTTTTTCTGGATGACGTACTCAATGTTGTATTCCGCTTCAGTGGAATCCATGGTGCATGCTGGGCTATGGTCCCGAGAGATGCAAGAAGGAATTCGGGGTCATTTGGAAGGCCCTTTTGAGTTACTTGGCAGTAGAAGTGAAACTGAATGTGGGATGAGGACATGAAAAATAGAATTTTTCTAGTCCACGAGAACCGATGCCATGAGGGGCGTGTTGGAATACTTTGGCAATGGGGTAGCCGAGATAGCAACAACATTTGGTTCTTTAACAACAGTTGTAGGTTCCTTAGCCGAGATGTTGAGAGATTATTTCTTAACAACTGGTTCCCAATGGCCATGGGAGCCAGAGTCTTTGGATTGCTGGGATTTTTTCTTTTTTTGCTGGCCCCAGGCAACTCGTCAACCTTCCTCATGTTGGGGTTTGACTGGCTCGGGAGTTATTTTGGCCACATGGCGGTTACGGGGTACATAAAGTGGATAATCCTTGATCTTGTGATAAAATGCTTGATAATGGAAGAAAGTGTTCGGTAGATTGATATACATGACTCATTGGGAATAGAATTTATTTCTCATTTGAATATCCACAAATTCTTTGAGATCCTACGAGAGATAAATCTCAATGCATACTCGCTTCTAAGGACGAGCATGGTAAAACTTATCATCTTCCAAGAAGACTACCTGCCTAAGCAAACTAGTAACTTGCGGCATAAAATGTACACATAGTTGAGGAAAACCAAGAAATTCTATCCATACAGGCACTTTAATGGTGGTATATTAAGATACCACAAATTCCTTGTGTCAGGGTGTTAACACGAGCAATGAGTTACAGACATACCAAGTGGCTTTCTTAGCTAGAATATTGGGTGCATTATCAGGGTCAGAGAAATGAAAAAGAAATAAATCCTTGGACATGTTTTGAACGCTATCCAGGTAGACCCCATGAGGTGTCCAAACTATGTTAACCCAGTATTTGAGCATGCTTTCAGAGGGGATTCGACCCATAAAATACCCAATGAGGAAAAACTATTCTAAGCATTGAAAAACAACATTAAATTTAGGAATGGGAAGAACCACATCAGGAGGAGAAATATTACCTCGTGAAAAACCTTTGGGATGAAATTCCTAGGTCACTTCGCTGGTGGTTCCATTGCTCGCTCCACTATCTCCTGCCACAGTTGAAACAACCGGGTTTGAATATGTTGAGGTCATTATATAGGGGATGCCCAGAGGGTAAGAAACCCTTGGAGAGACTATAGAAATAAATTCTGGCAGAGCCTGAAAAGGCCGTGGTATGACAATTAGGAAGGGGAAACCCTAGAAGAGCTGACTCTAGTTTTGTGACAGAGTTATAAAGTGTTTTTCCACCAAATCCCCCATGTCTGAGATTATCCAAAATCTATGGTTCACGTTTCAAAGTGAATATAAACATTTTTATTAAGAAACATTAGTGGCGTTAAATATGGTACTTAAACAAAGGTAATGAAAGAATAATAGTTTATCTCAATATGTTTCATAAAGAGAAAACTATTAAGAATTGGTCAATACAAGTTACTTCCCATCAAATTAAACAAAATAAACACCTAACAGAAAAGTAGCAGACAATGATATGAAATAATAAAACTTCATATTAAGCAAAGACATTGACTATTTGAGATGACAATGAATTGGAGTTCAAAATATGAGGATTCACAATCGTCAAAGAAGTATCGATAACTAGGTCTCTTTTGACTCTAGGGAATCCTTGTGGAGGCATATTCAAGTAGCCAAATTTGTTTTATAAGTATAATTTCGATTTTAAAAATGAATATAAGCTACCCGCGAGAACCTAACATTAAAATAAAATAAAAATAATATGTTTATGGTAAATCATACATTTATTAAAACACTTAAGAGTTTTTAATTTCCAAAAACGTATTACTATGTTAATTTGTTTTGAAAAAATATTCACACAATAAGTAACTTGTTGAGATCATTTGAAAATTATGAAGGTTTAAATTTGATGGTCGTTCACATTTTTAAAAAAATATCTATAATATTATTCTGAATTTTGAAAATTAAACTTGCATATTTAATATATGACTCACTTTTGATATAATTATATATATATATATATTACTTGTTTTTGCATAATAGCGTATTTAGAAAGGAAATATTCATAACTCATCATCATTAATCAAAGTGCTAGTTTAATAACGTTTCTCCCCCTATTATGGCACAACTCATTATTCCCTGAATGATTTATTTTTCATACAATTTCGTGTCTCTGTAAATGATATTAATACCTCCATCTTGTCTTTATAAATATGTCAACGAGGGAATAATTGTTCCCGAGTTCAAGTTGTTTTTAAAATGACCTTCCTTCTCATGATTTTAAATCACTTTTCCATTTTAAAATTTGGCATTCCACCTTTGGAAAGATAATGTCATTCGGTTGCATGCACCCAAATTATTTTATACTTAATGCAATTTTGTTGCATGGGCCGCCATTGGCTTTCACAAGTATTGTGGTGAGGGAACAGGCTGATACAAATGAATTCAATAGTATATTAATTTAATTCCACAATAATTACAAATACAGAAAATTACTAAAATACTTATAGGTATTGTATAGTTATAGAATGATCTTACAAAATATGAAAATGGTTGTTAACCCACCAATAGTTATCTAAATAACAAGTTACGGGATTAACAATCCTGGAACCAATTTACAAGAATCAAAACTTTAATATTAGCTCACCTAACAACCTTGTAACCAAATTCATGTGATGTATTATTTACTCACTTAAAATTACTATGGTAAATTATTCTTAACATTCTCCTCTTTAATTCATCGTGGTCTCAAGTGAACCAGAGAGAGATTCTCTAAATATCTCAAATCTCTCCTATGAAAGTGACTTTGTGGGTAAATTTGTATGTTGTTCTTCTATTGAAAAACATTGGAGCTAGATATTGTGTTGTAGAACATGTTTACATCAAACACCTCAACATACTTCATACATTCATGAAATACCTTATTGTGAACAAGTTTGATAACACCTTAATTGTCAATATACATGACGGTTGCTTGCTTTTGCAGTGCTCCTAATCCTTCAAGCATGCGATGTAGTCATATCGATTGGTAGACACCTCCTCTTACGACAAAATGTTATGCTCTATTGAAAGGTTTATAGAAATCGGGCTCAAAATATGTGCAAGTAATGATTTAGGGACTAATCCAATAGTAACATTATAAAGTGATAAATTACCAAATTTAGGTGTCTACTTCCCCCCACCTTTAAGCTAAAAAATGAAATTTACTTCTTTAAAGGAAAATATACTTTAGTGTATAAACAAAATTTGTCTTTTCTCAATTGTTTTCTTTCTTGATATGATTGTGTGATTACAATATCCCGAAGCAAAAACATGCAACACAAAGTGTAGTCAATGTCCATATAAAAAGAACTAAAATTTAAATCTAAATTGAAATTGAATTTGAAAATTGAAAGAGAGCAAAACATGGAAGGAGTGAACATGTTTCCTTACTAAATGAAGAGCTTCCAATTTTAAGCACTTGGGGAGAAGGAACGGAGTTGTACCATTAGAGGATTAAGGGTGATCAATACCCAGTTTAGAAAAGTAACTGGAACCAAGAGGGAATTGAGTGTATAAAACACCAAAAAAGAGTGTTAGAAGTGTCTAGCTACCACAAAATGCCTTCCAAAATAAGTCAGAGGAAGGGTGTCATAATATTTCTAGCTACCCTAGAAGACATTTTAAGAGAGTTAGAGGAATAGTATCACATGGAGTGTAGTCGCCCCTTAAATTTTCCTCCCACATAATATGGAGTTGTACATGAATTTAGGTCCCAAATTTGAAATTCATAAAAATTCAAAGGGGAAATAAGTACACTCATGCCTCCACCATGAATTTTAAAAGTTCCTAGATTCTAAATGTGAAATATGTAATGGAATGATGTATGGTCATGCCCTAACACTAGACACTTTAAGAGTTCTTAACTTCAAAATGTAGAAATTCAAAAAGGGAAGTAACTACACTCATATTCCCATATTCTATACCAAAATAAAGTAAAACCTTCTCTGAACTATGTATTTTTCCTTTATTTTTTAACATAAATTCAAAAATATCATTCTTTGATGAAAAATAACACTTGATATTTTGTATATCTTCTACCATGGAAGAAATTTATTGGTTGCATATGGATTTTAAAGACAAAATAAGAAGAATATGGTAATATTGATAAGAACAAGAAAAAGCTAATTCCAAAAGGGTATGATCATAATAAAGGCATTCACTATGAGGAGCCATTTTCTCCCATGACAAGGATTAAGAACATAAGGATGATATTTTCTCTGGCTGCTCAAATTGGTTGGAAATTCCACCAAATGGATTTTAAAAAGTGACTTTCTTAATGGATATCTATAGTAAGAAGTCTACATGACTCAACCAAAAGATCTTGTCATTCCTGGAAAATAAGAAAAATTATGTAGGTACAGTCTTAAACAAGATCCCCAAGCTTGGTATATAAATATTGATCAACATATCATTCAATATGGATTCCATAAGAGTCCTTATGATCCTAATATCTACTTTAAATAACATGGGGTATTGTAATTGGGGTAGTCTATATTGAGAATCTAGCCATCACCGGAAGTATAGTGAAGATGATTGATGCAACGAGGAAAGATATTAAATGATCCCTTGACATGATAGACCTCATGTTATTACACTACTATATTAGATTTGAAGTATGAAAAATGGAACACCACATATTTGTGTCCCAAATTAAATATTCTAAGAAACTTAGTATGTAATTTCAAATTATGGATAATAAGCCATTTTCCATATACATGGATGTAAATATTTAGTTGTCTTGTGATGATCCATCACTATGAGTAAATGTCACTCTCTAATTGGAAATTGATTGGGAACATACTTTACTTGACATATATTATAATAAACATTAGTTATGTTTTCAACCATCTCTCATGTTCATGAAAGAACTTAAAATCTATGAGTTGAAAGATGAAAATTGGATATTGAGGTACATACAAGGAAATATGGACTTTGGCATAGAATACTATTAAGAAAAATAAGGTTTACTTCTACACATGGTAAATATTTGCTATGGTAAAAATGTAAAAGAGTGTGGTAAGTGTGGTAAATGTGAGGTGGAAATATAACAACCATGTGTGTGTGTGTGCGCGCGTGCGCGTACACACACACACACACACACACACACACACACACACACACACATACGTTTATATACGTGTGTACATACATACATACATGCGCGCGCGCATGTGTGTGTACACACATACATACATACATACATACATATATATATATATGTACACACATACACACACACATACACACACACACACACACACACACATGTACATGTATGTATGTGTGTGTGTGTGTGTGTACACACACACACACACATATGTATGTATGTATGTATGTATGTATGTCATACATACATCATACATATACATACATACAAACATACATATATCATATACAGATATAGATATATGTATGTATGTATACATGTATGTATATATATATATGTATGTATATATGTATGTATGTATACATACATACATACATCATATGTATGTATGTATGTGTATGTATATATATACATATATACACATACATATATATATATATATATATATATATATACATATACATATGTATGTATATGTATGTATACATACATATATGTATGTATACATACATATATATAGATACATATACATATATGTACATACATATATGTATGTATACATATACATATATGTATATATATATACATATATATATATATATATATATATATATATATATATATATATATGTATGTATGTATGTACATACACACACACACACACACACACACACACACACACACACACACACACACACACACACACACACACATATATATATATATATATATATGTATGTATGTATGTATGTGTGTGTACATGTGTACATATGTGTAAAGGGTTATTGTTGTTATATAAAACAACAAATTACATTAATATAATTTGTTATGCGAGTTGAAAAAACTCACGTAAATTGGTGTGTTGTTATAGCCAATTCCTATATTTTAGGGATGTTATTCCCTATAAACAAGGAAGCTTGTAATATGGAGAAGTAATGAAATTATTAAATATCATTCGGATTATTACTAACAAATCTCTTTGATTTTTATCAACTGTTCGGTTCCTCATGCAATATCTTGATCATATAGTAAGAGGTTTTATAATTTGGTATAAGAGTTTGGCTGTTCTAGAGAGGCAAATGGAATGTTAAGGAGAAAATGAAAAAGGTTGTAGACACAAATGTGAATAGAGTTTACTGTGAAATTCACACATAAATCACCAATGATTCATGATAAATCACCAAATAATCTTGGGAAATTTCCAAATATTCTTAGTACCATTATAATTCTCTTGAAACTAGCATTCCGATGCATATTACCGTTTGTAAAACGAAGCTCTGGTTCACAAGTTATCAACAAATCATCAGAAGTGAGTATTTTGTTAGATTGTTTTAGCATATAAAGTATCTCATAAAAAGTGTTTTCAATGGAGACATTAGTAGCACCAGTAGATAAATTAATAAAAATAAATAAAATTTTCCTCACATATGCATTATCACTTGAATGCGACATCTAATATATAATATGTCAAGAAAAAATAATTTGAGAGAATATTGAAGTAGGATATGACGAAGGTACAAAACCTGAAATTACTTGATCACAAAAGTGTCAACGCTTGACATCATGAAAATATATAAAGATCCTCGAAGATAGATCAAGTTGAGCTAGCATGACTTTAGAGGATGGAGACACAAGATTTTTGAGGAAAGTTAATGTCCTCTCATCAGTTTCCAACGATGAGAGCTGAACACAATCATTAGGTGACATGTGTGTTTACATTTTGATTTTAGTTTTTCCTGTTGTGTTGTAGTTTTCGAGTGTTCTTTTGTTCTTGTGTGAAGCTGAGATAGTTTTCCTATGTCATCTCCTAAAGTAAATATGTGATGAGAGCTGATGGATGTGCCTGACACATCGTTACATGGTTGTTCGTAAACCACTGAAAAACCATCATCACTTGTGGTTTGTGGTAAACTATTGGAAGACCACCATTCTTGATTTTTGGTTGGTTGTATTAAAACCATTATGAATGGTGTGTAGAGTATGCATAATGTGTAAATGTGCAATGGTCGAAATGATGTAAAATAAATGTAGGATGTAGGATGTAAAACGTAGGACATATGATGCAAGATGAGAAATGTAATGTGTAATACCTATTATCCAGTGTGTGGGTTTCATGTGTAGTATGTATACCTCAACATTCAAGTTTGAACAGAAGCACAAGAGTGAGTCATTAAGTAATGATGACACTAAAGGGGTGGAGGATCATGTCTACACTAAGAGTAGGGTGTATAATGCCACAAGTATGGGAGATGTGCTAATGCTAATATATGAGGGGAGGTGTGTTACATACTATGCCCCCCAAGTGCATGTGAGAAAATGAACTAGACAATAATAGTGAAGGACAAAGGTCCTCCATTAAAATCCTATGGAAAAAAAAAGTGTATGACCATGTACTAGTAATGGATGTATAATAGATAAACACTATGTGGGTGAGTGAAGCCTATGCGCATGTGATGGATGAATATATGATGATCACGTAGGTGTAAAAAATGCGTAGGTGATGGAGATCTACATGAAGCTGAATGCGAAGGTGATGAACTCCTACGCAGAATGAAACGAGGTGGTGACCTACATCGAGATGCAGTAATTGTTTGAGGAATGGGCATATACTTATGTGTAGGACTAGAGGAGTGGTGAGGTTGTGCAGATAATGTGCGAGTAGGTGAACTGGGAGTAGAATGCATTTTTAGCAACATATAATGTGATGTGCTAGATGATGTAGGAGATACATAATATGACGCTTAAGAAGATGACAACCATGGAATAGATGGGGGTACACCGTCAATAGAGAAAACCTGATTGTTGTGAATGAATTTAAGGCACAAATGATTCATAGAGAGAATGGATTGAGACTTACGAATCCAATTGAGTCTGAGTAGAATTTCACAACCATCGATTGCTTGCCTAATAAGGAAAGGGACCAACAAAGTGAGAGGACCAACCGTAACATGTAGTTCGATGACACCATATGGTTTGTTCATCGGGTACTCAATTTGTGATAGAGGGTAACCGATGGCATGAAGAAATGGAATAGAACATGCACTAATAGGCCAAGATGGTTCAACATTAGTATTATTGATGGGGATCGAGCCAATAGATGATTTGATATGTAGGTGATTAGATGTAAACATCACATGATAATTGTGATTATAAAAAAAGATGAGTGGTGGTGAAGCATCATTATGTGAAAAAAAAAATTCAAGGGCCCCTGAAGCAAGAGGGGACACTATGCAATATGCATGATAAGCTAAAGATTTAGCTACTTTCTCGTCATGTTGTTGGGATTGGTTATTCAAGAGTTTGAGTTTACCCTTTTCAATGTTAGGGGAAGATTCAGTAGGCTCTGAAAACTCAAGCTTGTTGTTATCAATAAGATCTTTGATGATTATGCGGAGCTTGAAACATCGATTCGTAGAGTGTCACAAACATATGTGATAGTCACATCGAAAGTTCTAAATTATAATTCCTAACTTTTGGTTGTGATGGGTCTAATTCGAGTGGTAGAGGAAGTGTGATAATATTTATCTCAAGAAGTTGTTGTAATATGAGATGTGGGGCCATAGGAAAGTTAGTAAACACATGCCTAAGTGTTGGTGACTGAGCCTCTTTAGGAGTAGTGACTGCATTGAAAGTAGTTTTAGTGTCAGTTGGTTTAGTTGTAGATGACTTGAATGGTGTCTTATTTGGAAAACAAGCGGAAGACGAGGCTTGCTCTTGATATTTAAGCTTTCCTATGGATGGAAGTTTGATTTCATGAATCTTAAGAGTATGAAAAATTTGGTCGAATGAAGGAGAGGTTTCAAAAAGAACACTCTCTTGAAGTGGTGGTAAAAGACTCCGAATAAACAAATCCTAAAGCTCAAAGACACTAGCACATTTGACATCTTAGCTAAATTGTTTTTATATCTCAAAACTAATTTTCTAGGTGTTCATTAGATCCTTGTTTAAGTTGTGCTAGTTGAGCATAAAGAGATCTTGGAGCCGATATTGATTGAAAAATGAGCAAGGAAATCATCGGCCAGATGCGTAAATGAAGTTACCAAATGAATAGGTAGGTCATAAAACCAACACATCACTTACTCATGAAGACCATGGGGAAAGATTTCAGCCAAAAGAATATGATTTTCTACAAAGTCCAAACAAGCTACATGTAAATCTCTAAGATGCTCTTGTGGGTTACCATGGCCATTGAAAACGAGAAGCTTAGGGGTGAAAAAACTAGGAGGAAGTGGATAAGTGGAGATGACAGGTGCAAATGGCGTATGGAATAACAAGGCGGAATATAAAAATGGAGATGCATACGAGAAGTAGCGTTATTGTAGCTGATGAATTTGCGCTTAGAGGTCTTGATAGAGAGAGTTTACGTCTTGAGCACCAACAGAGGAAACCTACCGTGTATGAGAGACTAGAGGTGGTGTGGAATGATTTGTTGTAGTAACAGAAAAGGGAATGGTAGAAATAGGTGGAAGAGTGGAAACAAGCGGTTGAGAAATAAGGGAAGTAGAGATGGCCACGGAAGCGTCAAGTTCTGCCAAATTGGTAGCTTCCTCACAAGCAACATGAAAAAGTAAGTCTAGATATTGGGGATGCTCAATGATATGGTCATGAATGGATTTAAGACGAGCCTGAGTAAAATCGTTAGAAGATTGAGCCATAGTAAAAAAAGAAGAAGATCTCTAAGTGGAAGGTAGTGTTGAACATGGGGTTCACCAAAATGATTAACTAAAATGTGGATGTTCTATGTTAATCTAATATTAAGAAAAACATAAAATAAAAGCTAAGCAAATTAAAGAAAAGAACCCAAGCCATTAAGCAAGTAGAAATGTGAAACCCTAAATGAGAACAAAGGGTTAGGAAAAGATTAGTTGATTTGCAGATATGTTGGAACTGTGTCATAGAGAAGAATAGATAAACAGAATGTAGGAACGATCACTCAGAAGCTCCAAAAAGCACAGATCTGGAACAATAGGCTGGATTGGGGCTCCTGGAGAAGGATTGCAGTGCCTGAGGTGTTCTTATATGTGATCTATTGGTGCCCTGGTTTGTGAAAATCCTATAGAAACCTCATCTGAGGTGTCACTGAATGACTGCATGCCTTCGCTTCCTATCGTGTGTATGTCGCTAGACTGCACTAGATGTCGCTGTAAATCGGAAATGAAGAAGAGACCTATAAAATTCCAAGCTGAGTATCAAACCCCTAAAAAAGAGAGATGCATATGAAGGGGTTAGACTGTCCTTAGTAGCCACAATGGTGGATTTACTAACAGAGTGTTGCACTACATCTCATACCCGATGTAGTTCTATGTGTGTGTGTAAATCGTGCCCTAGGTGTTCTTGTGCCAGTCGCATTTTGTGTGGTGGCAAGCAATAACTAGATGTAGAGATGTTAGAAAATGATGGACGGAATTGAATAAACTTCCCTCCTATGCGGTGTGATGCAGATGAACCAGCCTTGTCCCTTGTGGTGGAGCTAGATGGATGCAAATGGAGCCTTTGATGGATGTAACCTTAGGTGATGATAATGTTCCTAGTGTTTGGTCCCTCATTTTTATTTACAACTTGATTTTCTCTAACTTAAAGACAATCTTTGCTTTCCTCCTTACCTTCCCCTGAAGTTTAGAACAAAGGGAAGTAGTCTGAAAAATAATGTTAAAATACAACCTTAGAATTACAACTCCTAATAAATACCAGAATTAAAAAAAAACATGTTGAGAATTTAATTTTTCATATATGCATTAAAATAACATACCTTAGTGAGTCAACAAGAACATTGTTTTTTAAGCTTCTTTCCAGCGAAGTGGATGCTCGAATATTGTAGCCAAATCTCACACAAAATACAAGTGCGTCTTAGCAACATTACATCCCCCGAAGCACATGTTTCATGACTTTTTGTTTTTCAATTAATAAATATGATGACATGTTTCTAATCAACCAAGAGAGTACCATTAATTCGCGTGTTCTTCCATATGTGCATATACGGTCAAAACAACATATGGCCCGAGTATGGTTAAGGAAACTTGTCTATTGATATGATTGGACATGGGACGAAAAAGCATCCCACGCTTCGCAGCCTTACACAATACTCGATATATTCGACACTGATATTTTATATTCGACACTGATTGATGGAGGGCGGGAGTTTGTGCCCATATATACGTGTGCTCCTAATGCCACGATATGGGATTTTATATCCATGCTTCTGCTAAGTAAATACTGTTTCAGCAATATGTTTCTACTATGGACTGCAGTTCAGCTTCTAGTGGTGGTGGTTGTAGCAGCCATTATCATAAATACCAGATCATCAAAGGGGAAGAAATATCCACCAGGTTAGAACTAGTTTTGTAGTCTGGTTTTTCTTTTGGATGATCTTATCCCTCACGCAAGTTTGACAATCAGCGATAATACGTATTTTTTCTGTCGACACCAATGTTTCCATTCGTGTACAAAAGCGAGTTTATGAGGTCGAAAAATTCACACATGGTTTTGACTTGTTCTAAAATGCAGGTGTGGGAGCATGGACGATCATGAGAGACCTTGTTCTCCACAAGGATAAGGTACCCCATCGAACATTCTACCAATGGGCCAAACGCTATGGTCCAGTCTACTCTGTCCGAACTGGCCTTTCCTCTGCTGTTCTTGTCTTGAATTCAGCCAAATCTTGCAGACAAGTAATATAAGATTTCACAACCCGAGCTATTCATTTTTTTTCTTGGGTGTGAATGATTACTATTATAAATCTAAATCTAAACGAAAATGTAAATGTGGGTCAAAATCAAAGATATGTTGCTGTGAGTGAAGTACATGATCAATCATTTTGAATACCTTATCGCATCCTTCTTGAAGATTTGTCTAGGTATACCAAGTTTGATCCTTAAATTATTTCCGTCATTAGAGCAAAGGATAAGAAATCCCACAACGAATTTTAAGCTAATGCCAAGCCACACTCTCACCAACACATGAACACATAGGGAGGGCACCGAGCTTGTTATTAGAATATTCAATCATATTAAATTCACCACAAACCAACCAATAGGCAAGAGGCAAGTTATCACCAAACCATTTCCATAACGACATTCTCTATGTGCCATCATTAGGATCATAAAAATTAAGAATACCAAAATACAGATCATCAATCATCATAATCACCCACACGACCCAATTTGAAGGATCTTGGCCCAAGGAGGTGATTAAGGAATTTTTTTGGGGCAATGGAAATAATCACACCACCTTTTCCATCAGTATGCAAAGTATGAAAATGTGAAAAAATCAGGAGCAAAAAAATTAGTGTATTTTGAAGAAAAAAACTAGATATTTTAATTTCCTGTAAACAAATAATATCCAAGTTGTTGAAATAATGAAAGGATAACTACATAAAATATTTTCAAGAGGGATATGTGAGACCCATGACATTTTAAGAAAGGAAATTCATGAAAAATCAGACATGTTAAGCTCCCCTTGACCATCGGGAACACCATCCTTTGAACCAAGGACTACAAAATTATTAGCAAGCGGGACCTAGTTTGAATTAGAAATCTCAACATGAATGGCTTGACGTTTGACCATATTTTCTCCCCACGATCCATGGGGCACCTTCTGAGGTTGAATGCATGAGCGATGCATAGGCACCCATCAGGTTGAGCCAAAGGAGGATCAACCTATCAGCCATCCTGATCAGGAATTTGAATATGCAAAGGCACCATAATTCCCCAAATAGGGGGTGGAGAGATAGCAAACACCTAATCTCCATGCAGAGGAGAGTCCAATTGTGAAGAACTAGCTAGAGCCTTCCCCTACCAAGGAGGACTCCAGCCTATCCCTGAAAAGGGCGGAGTTGAAGGGAAACCATGGGGAGAGGCGGAGCAATGGCTGCGAGAGTGGCTTCTATGATGTGGTCCTTGTGAAGGTGGATGGTGTGGTGGAGATGGCCGAAATGGTGCTAGGAAAGGGTTAGGAGGGACCTTATTCATCGTGCAAGGGACACTCCCCCAGTGTGCGAGAAATTCATGTAGGTGAGAAAAATCTAGAGAAACTTTTTTGGCTTGAGCTTGAATACGTATGTGCACTGTAAACAAAATAACTACTCTATCATTAGAGGAAAATAAAGCGAAAAATTGATCATTTTGGAAGATAGCAATATTACAAGATTTCCAAATTTAAAAGAGAATATAAAATTTGAAAAAATGCCACAGAGAGTCAATATAGGAAATCCAATAACTAAAATATCCAAACAATACCATCCGCCAATGAAAGAATTTAGGGTGGTAGGGTTGAAACAACATGTGAATCCATGACCAAATGTTCTTAACACGTGAGCAAGATAAAAAAAAATTAAAACATTTTGGCCGAGAGCAGAAGGGACATTCAAGATTAGGAAAACAAATGTAACTGAGACATTCGCCAACAGGAAGACCCTGATAAGTAAGGCACCAAAGAAAATGATTAACTTTAGGTTCCAACAGAGGGTTCCAGGCACGAGAAAGTCGATGAAGCCAAGTAGTTGGGGAAGATTAAAGACCCCAATGGGTGTTGAGTTTGGAAATGATAGGCAAAATATGACTTAATAGTTGGTAAATTGTGCCAACAATATAGTGAAAATAATAATATTATGATTCCACTACCAATCCCGCAACCAAGCTTCCGAAGGTTTAAGTCCCAACTTATGAAGCATGAAATCCAGAAACAATTCTTAAGTTCTATGGATAGACGAAAGGTCTGGATTTCCAAGATTGAATTTCATCTTGAGCTCGAACTTGGAAATCCAGTCTCTGCGGGAAACCAAATCTTGAATAGTATGAATCCCTTTTCGAGATAAATAGAGAGCTTTGACGCCCAGAGTTTCAACAAGAAAAATACTTTCCTCCGTGATAATGGGAGACCACTAGATATTATGGGAATTGAAATAGAGCCCCATGTAAAATCCATCTCCAATCCATCGTAGCAATGGTTTCATAGCTTCAAAGGGCCTTCCATATGGTCTTGGCATGAAAGTGCTAGCAATATTAACAATTACCTTGGTCATAACTAAGGTATGTAGCCCTATATTATTCTAGCATCTTTTTCCATAAGGAGAACCTAAAATAATGCAATGACAAAGAAAAATTTTCTAGGATTGATTACCCAAAAAGTAGCCCACCACCCATTTAAAACATAAAGTTATTTTTTTCCAAAAAACTTAAATAATACCCATGTCATCTTGATCGCAGGGAAGACCAAAAAACTCCCAAGTGACCCGATGAAAGCTAGCTACATAAGAAATTTTACACCAAAGGTAATCACAGAGCAATTTGGTGAGTTTGGTAAAGGAATCCTGAGATGGGCACTTGCATATAGAGTAATAGACATGGGTGGCAACAAGAATCTTCCTACATACCTAAAATTCACCGGATAACGAGAGAGATTTAGAAGACCACTGAGAGACTTATGCTTGACTTTGTCAATCAAATATAGCCATAAAGTTACAAAATCGCTATCAAAGGAAAAAGGAATGCCCAAACATTTAAATTGTTCTTTGCTGGCCAATCCATTTCTCAGAGCTAAGATTTTAAACCAGTCAGGCATAGGCCAACAAATTTGTTGACAACCCAAACTTTTAGCCATCTTAATGTTGGATCCTGATGTAAGATATAATATGTCAAGGCATTCAAAAAATTCAACAAAATTCTACTCATTTTCTGCAAGGGTGAGAAAAGAATCATCTAAAAAGTTCCCATTAATGAGATGAGTAGAATGATCTAGCAAAACATTTCCCCAAATATGCCCTTGATCGACTCACTTAGCAATAAGATATCTAAGAGCATTGGCAGCTAAGACAAAAATAGTAGGCACAAGAGGGCACCCTTGTTTGATAGAGTGGAAAAGGCCAATCATGGAGGATTGCTAACCATTGATAGTGAAGCAAGTAGGACAAATTGGAAAATAGAGTTTGAATAGTTGAGGTAAAAAATTTGTCAAAAAGCTAAAGTTGTGAGCATGGCCAGAATACATGGCCACTTGATACGATCATACACCTTTTCAAAGTCAATTTTAATAAATATGGGTCTTTACAGAGACATTCGAGCCCATTTCATTCCTTCCCAGATCACAATAAGATTATCCAAAATATAGGGACCTTTGAAAAAGTCCATCTTCTTGGGTGGAATAATCTTAGGTAACAAATTGACAATGCGAATAGCAAGGGGCTTAGAAAGATTTTTATAAGAAACATTCAACAGAGTGATAGGTCACCAACTAGTAATCAATTCAGGATAGAAAACTTTAGGGGTGAACTTGATTTTGCCTTGATTGATAAAGCTCCTTAAAGAATTAAATTGGAGATCTTCATTGTAGACCCGAAGAAATTCTGGGCTAACAAAATACCAAGTGGATTTGTGGAATTCACAAGGAAAATCCGTCCATTCCACGAGATTTATCATCTGCTAAGCACAAAAGAGCATCATAAAACTCCTCCAATGTAAGAGTAGCATTGCATCGATCATGATCATAAGGAGAGAGTTTGAAAGGAACCACCTCAATACATTGTTGCATTGTAGCTGCATGCTCATTAGTGATCTCGTGTGCTTGGAAAACTAACTTATAGTGTTCCAAAAAAGTGTTAGCAATCTCAGGAAAATATGTGAGCTAACTCTGAGAAACTTGAATAGATTTAATATATACACGAGCATGCTTGGCATAGAGGGGTTTGAAAAAATTCTTTGATGCTTTGTCTCCCACCTTGAGCCAGTGTAGATTGTAGCCTCGACCAAATCTGAGTGCCATTGGCTGAGTGAGATTCCGTGAGCTTGAGCCTATGCCAAACGCTGGCAACTTGTAACTTAAGGGGGTTATCGAAAGGATTGGATTTGAGGAGAACAAAAACCTTCCTGAATTCTTTATATAGAGTCGAGTCTGCACGCTTATGCACCCGAGAAACCTGTTTACCAAATTGGTGGAGATATCAGGTGGTGCATTGAAGCATCGCTTCCCACCATTCAATCCAACTGGTAGAAAAAGGTGGATGTGGTGCCATGTTCCAAATTTTAGCAATACGAGGGACCACCTCTGAGTGACTCAGTAAGAAGACATTAAGAAATAATTTTTTTATGGGACTTTGAAAGGGGTCCTTCTCAAGACAATCTTAAAATAGATAAAATGGTGATCTAACAAAAGAAGATTTGACCACACCTTGACAGGGGAGACGCCTTGTGTGTCAAAATAAAATATATGCTACTGCAATAGAAGTACCCAATCAAGCCTTTTGCATACCTGATCACATCCTTCTTGAAGATTTTTTTAGGTATACCAAGCTTGAGCCTTAAATTTTGGTCATCGTCGGAGCAAAGGGTGAGAAAGCCCACAAACAGATTTTAAAGTAATACCAAGCCACATGCTCACCAAAAAGCCAACACATAGGGAGGGAAGTGAGCTCTTCGTCAGGATGTTCAATCATATTAAATTCACCACAAACCACCCAATAGGAAAGAGAACAGTTATCACCTAGCCATTTCCATAATGTCATTCTTTCTGTGCCATCATTAGGATCATAAAGATTAAGAATACCAAAAGAAAGATCATTCACCACCATAATCACCCACATAGCCTAATTTGAAGGATCATGGCCCGAGGAGGTGATTAAGGCCAAAAATTTTAGGGCAATGGAAATAATCACACCGCCTTTTCCATCAGTATGCAGAGTATGGAAATGCAAAAAAACAGGAGCAAAAAAATTAGCGTATTTTGAAGAAAAAAACTAGAGATTTTAATTTCCTATAAGCAAATAATATCCAACCTATTGAAATAATGAGAAGATAACAACACAAATTAGTTTTGAGAGGGATCCATGAGACCCCTAAAATTCCAAGAAATGAAATTCATGAAAAATTAAACATGTTAAGCTCCCCCTGACTGTTGGGAACACCATCCTTTGAGCGAAGGATTTCAAAATTATTAGCAAGTGGGATCTGGTTTGAATTGATGTTTGACCCCATTTTCTCCCCGTGATCCATGGGACCCTCCTGAGGTGGACTACATGAGTGACGTAGAGGTATATATTCTGAAGCTAAATTCCCAAAAAACTCCATTTATGAAGGCAAAACTTGGCTTTGTGAGGGCTAGGAAGGAATGAAAACTGATGAAGGGGAAGGACCTAGACCCAAATTATCCCTGGATAGAGGAGGGGAAGGAGAAGGAGAAGGTTTCCCCCACAAAAGTGGATTTTACACGTGAAGCCTTTTTATTCCCGACTGCAGTCCAACCATTATTCGAAGGATCCCCTTTGGTCTTATAAACCAAAGGCTATATTGCCACAGGTTTAAAACGGGCTAGAAGATGACAATCATGAATGAGATGGTCTGGGAATTGACAACAAAAACAAGTGTTGGGGATGTTGAAATAAACCTCCTTCTGAGAGATATGCAGGGACCCTACTTGAATATCTAGGTGGCCTTGTAGATCTTTTGCAAGGTCAACTTCGACATAAACCCATTTTTTTTGGGAAAGGCATAAAAAAATTATCCTTCTCATGACATATCACCATGCTAATGAGTTTAACTATCTCTGAAACGAGAGACTAGAGATAAACAAGGAGTCCAGGAAGATCGATCTAAACCAAGATTTTCAAAGAGATCTAGATGGGAGTCCACTGGGAAAGCATCAAAAGGGTGTTACCTAAATACCCATAGGAAGCATGAGGTTCTGCATTGATCCTCACAAAACAATATGATAAATGGAACCATTTCACTTCTTCATCATCACAGTCATCATCTTCATCAAAAGGAGGGGATGAGGTTTTGTATGTGGTTTCTTTAAAATCCTTTGGTTATCTATTATCTCTCAGGGCCAAACAAGATATTATCTCAATCATCACACTTCTTGATAGGAATAACCACCTTATTAATGAATATTTTTCCAATGATTCATTATTGACCCTTACTGATGTTGAAATCAAGCCTTTTTCTATGAAGGAATGGTTTATCTTTAGCACTTTTTGCAAATATTTGGGTTCAAACCTTTAGTCTTCTATTTTTTTTTGGAAGATTTCAATTACCATTCCAATTTGAATTTCAACCCTTCCAGTGGAAAAGGATCACTAGAGAGGAGATGTTTAAATTTTTAGGCATTGCCTAAATTTCTTTGATGGATATTCTTCCAAGTTTTGGTAGTATGTATTGGGTAGAATAAAAAATAAAACAATATTTTGGATTACTAAACATCTATTTATTTCTTGAACTTTCCAAATCTACTCTAAATTTTTAGCTACAATTCATGTTTATTACTCTTCTTGATGAGATCTATCTAAAGATGCATATAACAATCTCACTTAGTTTCCTAGGTAATTTTCTAGGCTAGTACTAAGCACAATATATATTTTCACAAGGTTTAATGGGATGTGTGCCATCTCGCACAATATAAATGCGGTATGGGAATCATTAACATTCAAAAAAACATAGCCTTATGTTGTGCCTCAAGTGGATTGTTTGTGTAATTAAAAGGTAGAAAGCTTCAAAAAAATATTTAACATTGCATGTTTCTAGGTTTCCTTATGCGAAAACTTTTTGGAAAAATATAGGGTTTCAAACCTTACTTGTCACTTCTGTTCATATCAAAATTGAGGGATCCTTTGAGGCTAAAACCATTTGGAAATCATTTGAAGTTGTCAAAACTTTCCTTAGGTAGATCGGTGATGGATTTTGTTTTGGTTTGATTTTTATGAGCATAACCTTTGGTGACTCACTATAGCTTCTACCAGTTGCTTACCCTTAGCTAAACCTCTAGGAACTAAAATCCTACAACTTTTCAGAAAAATAATTGTATAGTTTGAGATATTTTTTCTTCTCGTGACTAGATTCTATGGATCACTTTGTAGAAAATGTTGAATTTTCTAAAGGTATAATTTACCTTACATCATATACATTAAAGCATTCATGCCTGATGTTATGCTTTACAATCTTGGAACTAAGCCTTTTTTTCCTTGTGGAAAGATTGGAAATGGAACTATGATATTCATTTTAAGAGATAATTGTATGCCTTATTATGCTAACTCATGGGGCCATTCTTCATCTCTTAGAAATATTAATAGTGGTAGAGTCTCAATTCCTCTCCTCTAACCCTAATAACCAAATTTAAGATTACAAACTCCACCCAAAGCTTTCTTTTTTCTTTAGTGTTTGGTTTATCAATGGTTCCCACTTGGGGAAAGGTACATACACATATTATTGTTCAGTATTCCAAGTTACCAACATGTCTCATACTTGAGTCTTTTAAACATATTTTCTATTCATACCCGATAATTGTGAATCTTGAAAATAGTTCCACATTTTTTTGGTACCCTTCGAAACATAACCCATTCCATTGAGAGTGTTTGTATTCAAAGATTATGCCTTGTAGATTCCATATATCACTTTTACCTAAAATATTTTTAGAACTAATATTTGTTTTAGTTGCGTAATGATAGGAATGTTTCCATCATTAATCATGAAGATATGTTTCAATAGTTTTCTTTAATAATAAGATTTGTGTGTTCACATCAATGTTTTTGTCCAATATAAGTGCAAGTAGAATAGGTTACACTAGAGATTTTTTATTAATAGGAGCTCCTCAATCACTACAAGAATTCTCTATATGTTGGGGTTAGCACACTGGTTGTACAAACAATATATCAGATCTAAGCATACATGCAAATAAAAGTGGATATTCTACCAGAAGAAATATACAAAACAAGAGACATAAATCAACACCAGATTTAACGTGGTTCACCCAGTGTGGGCTATGTCCACCAAGAAACAAACCAATCTATTATCCAAAGATTTGACAAGATATACAATGAAGATTTACAATCTTCCACACCTCTCAGATGTACAATACTTTCTTTCTCTTAAGTTGTTGCTTCATCACCAAGAATTCTCTGTCTCACCAACTTTTACAAGTTCTTTCTAATTCTTATTAATCATACCTTCTAAACCCTAGCTTTTATGCTTATATAGTCATTTATAGACTTAGGGCACTTAGCCATGCAATTACAATCAATAGATATACTTTAATGCTAAAAATAGATCAAATTCCTAAGAGTTAATTAAAACATCCTCGCACAGGTAACCGACGCCGGTTAGACCTAACCGTTGTCAGTTCCTCCCTTTCCTGACCGATGCCAGTCATACCTGATCGATGTTGATTCACCCTTAACCAATGATGGTTACTGTATTTTCTAGAAAATTTTCATTGCATGTTAAACTAAAGTAATTGAGCTCCACAACTCAACAATCTCCCACTTAGAGATTAATTACTACACCATACCTGTACAACGTCATTCTTGGATCCTTCCTTAGCTTTGTTTCTTCCTCTTCAAGTCTCAAACTCGAAGACCAACAGAAGTGGAGTGTAGCTCCAAATTCTCCTTTGTTAATGGCTTCATTAGCATATCCGCAAGGTTCTTAATCGTATGAATCTTTTCCATATTCAATTGTCCATCCTCCAATACCTGTCATATGAAGTGATACCTAAACTGAATGTGTTTTATTATCGAAGGAAACGTTGAGTTCTTTTCCAAATGAATTACACTCTGACTGTCACTGAATAGTTTACAATCACTATGCTCCTTTCCCAACTCTTCCATGAACCTATTCATCCATATCATCTCCTTTCTAGCCTTTGCAGCTACAACGTACTTTGCCTTTGTAGTAGAAAAATTCACAACCTTCTGTAATCTTGAAATCCAGCTATCTGTCATTCCACCTACTATGAAAATATATCCAGTAGTGCTCCTCCTACCATCTAGATCTCCAACCATATCTGAATTAACATAGCCACATAATGAAATATCTGAACCTCCATAGCATAACTACATTCTAGATTTCCCTTTCAAATACTTGAGTATCCATTGACTAATTTTCAATGCTCTTTACCTAGATTAGCCATACATCTACTCACAAATCCCACTGCCTATGCAATGTATGGTCTGGTAAAAACCATACCATACATGAGACTCCCAACTTCTGAAGCATATGACACTCGTTTCATGTATTTTAGCTCCTCATGTGATGAAGGACACTTATCTTTTCTAAATTTTAAGTGTCCAGCCATAGGTGTACTAATAAGTTTTACATTCTGCATGTTGAACCTTTCTAACACCTTGTAGATATAATCCTCCTAAGACAAATACAATTTCTTGTTTTTCCTTATCTCTGTGTATTTGCATGTCAATGATTCTTTTTGCATCTCCTAAATCCTTCATAACAAATATCTGAGCTAGCTTTCCCTTAAGCTCACCAATGTCCTACATACTAGATCTTGCAATAAGCATATCATCCACATACGGTAACAAAATAATATAGCTCCCATTTTCAAGTTTCTTGAAATAAACAAAATGGTCAGATTCACATCTTAGGTAACCATGTTCATGCATAAAAATATCAAACCTCATGTACCATTGCCTTGGGGATTTCTTGAGCCCATATAGGCTCTTTTTCAACCTTCACACTAATTTATCCTTACCCTTGACTTCATACCCAAGTGACTGCTGCATATAAATCTCTTCATCCAAATCACCATAAAGGAAATTCATCTTCACATATAGTTTCTCTAAATGAAAATCTTCTACTGCAACTAAACTCAATACAGTTGAATAGAAGTCATCTTAACAACAGGAAAAAATATTCCACCAAAGTCAATACCTGCTTTCTTTATAAATCCCTTTACTACAAGCCTTGCCTTGTACCTTTTCTTTCCACCCTCTTCTTCCTTAATCTTGTAAACCCACTTGTTCTGAAATGTTCTCTTACCTTCTTACAACTTAACCAAATCCCAAGTTTGGTTATGTTCCAAGGATTCCATCTCCTCATCCATGCCATTCTCCCACTGATCGTGAGTATTATCCTACATTACTTCTTCAAAGCTCTCTGGTTCACTATTATCAGTTACTAATAAATAAAATAGAGAAGGTGTAAATCTTTCTAGAGGTTTACTTTACCCTTTGTGACCCTCTCACTTGAGTTTGGGGTACCGGAGGCTCAAACTGGACCTCCTGGACATTCTTATCCAAATATGACAGTGACTGATGCTGATCACCTCTAACCGATGTCGATTCGCTAACCGATTCCAGTTTGGATCCTCTGTAACCGATACCGGTTCATTTAACCGATGTCGGTCAGGGGTCAACTGACACCGGTTACTGTGTAACCCTGTCGGTAATACTTTTAAATCCGAGAGTTCATTTTCATTCACAAACTTCGAAACTGGTTTATCCTTGGGTACCAAAATTTGATCCCTATACATTCTCTTTTCATTCCATTCAACATCACAACTCCTAATAATTTTAGAATTCTCCAAATCCCAAAAATGGAAACAAAAATCACTAGATCCATAACCAATGAAAGTGCACCTCTTGGATTTTGCATCCAACTTCTTTCTATTTTCCTTATCGACATGCACAAAAGCTTCTGAACCAAAAACTTTAAGAAAAGAAACATCTACCTCTTTTCTGGTCCAAACTTCCTCTGGTATTCCTCCATCTAGTGAACTTGAAGGCCCGCAGTTAATCAAATAAACCGTTGTATCAATTGTTTCTACCCAAAAATGTAAGGGCAATCTATAATGTATCCTCATACTTCTAGCACATTCCATGATTATCCTGTTCATTCTTTCTGCAACACCATTCTCATGTGGTGTTCTTGGAACCATTCTTTCTCTATGTATCCCATTCACTGAACAATAATCATTGAAAGCCTTGCTACGGTATTCACCACCATTTTTAGATCTAAGGTATTTTAACTTAAAATTTGATTGATTTTCAACAAGGGCTTTCCATCTTTTAAAATTCTCAAAAACATCAGATTTACATTTAATACAATAAACACATACCTTTCTTGTAGCATCATCAATGCAAGCAACATAATACTAGGATCCTCCATGAGAAGCTACCTGAGCTGGCCCCCACACATCTGAGTGTACAAGCTCCAATTTTTGTTCCTTCTTAGTTGCCCCAACTTTGAGAAATATCACTCTTTTGCTTTCCAAAGATATAATGCTCACAGAAATCAAGATCTAAATCTTTCAAATCTGATAACTTACCCTTAGCCTTTAAGATCTACATTCCTTTTTGACTCATATGACCAACCTATTATGCCACATGCATGCATCTGAATCTAAAGTAGATAATTCAGAAAATGAATCAGTAATACAAGTAGATAAATATAACAATCCTACCTTCTTACCTCTTGCCACAACACAATCACCCTTGGTGACTTTCCAAGAGTCTCTTGTACAAGTAACCATGCAACCAGATTGACCTAGTTGCCCTGCAGAAATAAGATTCCTCCTGAGGCTTGACACATGCCTCACATCTTTCAATACCCATGTATTTCCATTCTACAATTTTAGATGAACTTCCCCTTTACTAGTAATACTGCAAGGTTCATCATCACCCAAATAAACATGCCCAAAATTGCCCTGGACATAATTTCTGAAATAGCCCTTATTAGGGGTTGCATGGAAAGAAGCTCCTAAATCTAAAACCCATGATTCAATTCTACTATCTAAAGAAAGAATAAGAGAATATTGCATTACCTCTGATGCAACAATATTTTCTTCTTTACCTTTGTCTGGTTGTTGGTTCCCTTTATCGTTTGACCAACAATATTTTTTTGCATGTCCTTTATTTCCACATTTCCAACAGGTAATTCCCTTACTTCTGGATTTAGATCTGCTATCCCTTGACTTTGAATTCCCATTACTCTTACTCTTGGATCTCTCCTTCTGCCTACCCCTGATTTCTATATTCAAATCATTTCCAGATGATGATTCCTCTGTACTCTTCCTGTGAATTTCTTCATTCAAGATTATACTAACCACATCATAAAACTTCAAAATATTATTAGCAGATGATGTATTACCAACATTCATTACCAAGTTATCCCAAATATCAGGAAAAGAACATAAAAACAAAATTTCTTTTATTTCGTCATCAAATGTTATAACAACCAATTTTAATTGATTTATAATAGATCGGAAATCATTCAAATGAATAGATGCAAATCCACCTTCATGCATCTTAGAACTAAATAGTTTCTTCATCAAATAAACTTTATTTAAAGCACTAAGTTTTTCATATAAATTAGCAAGAGATTTCATTTACTCTACCGTAGAAGCCACTTCTGTAATATTGAAAGCCATGGATGCTGGCAGGCTCAATCTTATAGATCCCAAAGAATTTCTTTCAAGAATATTCCATTCTTCATCAATCATCTTCGTAGGTCTAGACTTCTCATCCAACGGTAAATACAAATCTCTTTGATACAGATAATCCTCAATCTGCATCTTCCATAATTGATAATTTCGGCCGTCAAATTTCTCTACCTTGTATTTGTTTTCTTATACCATTGTTGTAGCTCCCACTCAATCAGAAAACCCTCTGTGAGTAAATTTGTCAACACACAAAACCCTCAAACAAAGCTCTGATACCATTTTTTGGGGTTAGCACACCGGTTGTATAGATAATATATCAAATCTACGCATACATGCAAATAAAAGCAGATATTCTACCAAAAGAAATATACAAAACAAGAAACATAAATCAACACCAGATTTAACGTGGTTCACCAAGTGTGGGCTACCTCCACCAAGAAACAAGCCAATATATTATCCAAAGTTTTGACAAGATATACAATGAATATTTACATTCTTCCACACCTCTCAGATGTACAATACTTTCTTTCTCTCAAGCTTTTGCTTCATCACCAAGAATTCTCTATCTCACCAAATTTTGCAAGTTTTTTCTAATTCTTGTTAATCATACCTTCTAAACCCTATCTTTTATGCTTATATAGTCGTTTATAGACTTAGGGCACTTAGCCATGCAATTACAATCAATAGATATACTTTAATGCTAAAAATAAATCAAATTCCAAAGAGTTAATTAAAACATCCTCACACAGGTAACTGACGCCGGTTAGACCTAACTACTTCTGGTTCCTCCCTTGCCTAATCGATACCACTCATACCTGACTGATGTTGGTCCTGGGTGACCAATGCCGGTTCAACCTTAATCCATGATGGTTACTTTATTTTTCAGCAAGTTTCCATTGCATGTTAAACTGAAGTAATTGAGCTCCACAACTCAACACTATACACAATGAGTGGGGTGAAAATCGATAATCCATCCCCACACGGTTTGACAACACCTCCTCCTCAGTGATGTCATAGATAAAAATCTAGCCACGATTTCTTCTCCACTCTTCTTCTGCCTCAAAGGTGGTCATATAGTCTACTACTATCCTAAGAAAATTGTGGTGTAAGACCTTCCTACTAGATCTCAATTTCTTAAGAGACTAGTATCCTCACCCCACATGGTTAGAATTTTAGTACAGTTAGCTGCACAAGAATTCGGGTTCTGATGGGTGGGTTACACCTGATCCTTTATGAGAGGATCCATGTGCCTAAGTCTCCTCTCCACCCAAGGAAGATATGATCCCTCTTCCTTCAAGTGTTGTCGCATGTGCTTAGTTTCTCTTATGTTGGTATTTTGGCCATATTTTTATTGATGTTTTATATTTTAAATTATGAATACTAGCTAACCACAATTTTACTGTAAATTGTCTATATACTTTTAAATCTCTATTTTTATAAGATAGATATGGCATTGCCTTTCCAATTAAAAACACTTGGTACCTCTAACTATTTTTAAAATGAACATTGATTTTCATTTTTACAAAATTCAAAGTAATATAAAAGACTCTAAAAACCATTTAACCCTTTTCTAATATATATTATGCCAAATCTAAAAATGAAACTATACAAATAATTGTTCAGTTATAATTCTTTGCATTCACATTAGTATTGGCTATGGTTAGAGAAACTAGTTTATTAATACTAGCAATTGCACCCGAAAGTTACAATGGATATGTCAAAGGCAACATACATGAATGGATGGATGTCAGGCTAGATGCATTCAGAATTAAACTAATTAAAGTAATGGAGGAGTTTCAAGGTTACCTTATATAGATGGGTGAAAATTCAAGCATCTTTGTAATCATTGAGACTGCATTATAGGAAGGAAGAGTTGTGATGATAAAGGGGATTGATGGAGGAGAATTTATAGGTTGGGGAATCTAGTGGAGGGAATGCAGGAAATCCTCTTTTTTATTTCTACATGTCACATATGGATCACATGCCACTTTTCCATACCATTGTTGCATCATCTACTTTTCCATACCCTAAACCCTAAAAAATAAAACCTGAACCCTCAACTCTAAAATCTAAACCCTAAACCCTCAATCCTGATCCCTAAACCCTAAACCTTGAGCCATAAACCCTAAACCCTCAACCTTGACCCCTAAACCCTAAACCTTGAACCTTGAGCCCTAAACCCTAAATCCTCAACCCTTAACCCTTAACCATAAACCAAAAACTCTAAACCCTAAACCCTAAACCCTAAACTATGAACCCTAAGCCTTGAGCCCTAAACCATAAACCCTAAAATCTAAACTATGAGCCTTAAAAACTAAACCTTAAACCCTAAACTCTAAACATTGAGTCCTAAACCCTTAGCCCTAAACCCTAAACCCTAAATCATAAACCCTCACCCAAAGGAAAGTCCTAGAAAGATCATTCAACATGTTTCAATGTGTAGGGAATAGTGTTTAAGGTGATCGATCGACTCATTTAGTTTTTATGAGAGACTACTTCCTTTGAAGGCCTAAAAAGGCATTTTGGGCCATTTTGTAGTTAATTGAACACCCTTCAGAACAAGCTAAAATGAGCTAGTCATGTCACTGAGTTATCAAGGACCATTATTTGTGAAGTATTAAGGCATCGTTTGTCTCCATAAGAGACATATAAGCAAAATCATGTATGAGAATCATGAATTTGATTCCATGAAAGGATGCTTTTAGAGCTAGGAAAGGTGAGTGGATGATCTTTATATGGAGCACCATGTTTCTAATAATGAGCAATCATCTGAGTTCACTTGATGCAATTCCCTTGGTACTATTCGTAACTGTAACTCATTCAACACCTAGTAGTGTTATCACACCTTAAGGAGGAAGCACATTACAATCACCTCATTTTGGCCATAGGACAGGAATCCCATTCAGGGAACAATCCTCTATCTACAAAGTGAGGATACCTTTTTAGTAAGAAGTAGACAAACATCATAGAGTTAATTCATGGTCACTAAAGTGAATTATGGACCAAATTTAAAAATTAGTACCAATTCAAGCAGTGGTAGGGCCGAAATCCATTTTAGAAGGTCAAAAAATCTTTAAAAATGAATATATTCTTTCCCAAAACAAAGAATGAATACAATATATATGCCCTGAAAAGTTTTAGGTCATTTGCTGAAATCCTGAAAATGAGTAAGTACTGACCAGATTAGATTTTGAAAAACTATCTTCTAGATTATAATTGTTGGAGCTACGAGACCACTTCCATAAGGTGTAGAGTGACCCTAATTTCTTATATTTCTTATACTTAAACATTTATTTTTGTAAGTATAACCCACCATATGTGTTACAAAATATGTACACGTTACAGAACGCGTGCACGTTACAAAACACGTACGCATTTTGGCTTGTTTGAAACACGTACGCGTTATGGTTCGGTGATTCTCGAGCTAAACAAATTAAAACCCATACACGTTTTGGCTTGTTTGAAATGCGTACACGTTATGGTTTGGTGATTCCCGAGCCAAACAAACTAAAATGCGAGCGCGTTTTAGCAAAACGCGTACGCATTTTGCTTTTTTCAAATTCTTGTCCTCTTTTTGGCCCCCCAACTTTATGCACTTACCCAAGTACGGGAGGTGATCCAAATATAAAACAACAAACAAAAATGAAATATATGGTAAATGAAGAATAAATTATGACACATGTTATAAGGATCACATCAAATTCACTTATACATTTCACATATCGAGCATAAGTTAGTAGAAAGAAAATTGTATTGAGTCACTTCCTTCTTGACAAAAGATTAAAAAAAATGTGTTTAAAATGAAAAATATTCTCCAAAAGGTTGAGCCTAAGAGTTTCCGACATACATTGGAATATCCTTGTTATAATTTCATGTGAAAAATCATGGGTGGTAAGGGGTGCAATTGAGCAAAGTGTAGAGACAATTTTGGTCTTTAACATGTGAGAGTTGAAATCAAGGACCATTCCACGATACAGTTAGTTGTATGTCTACCTTTCTAGTGGTTGGGTTCTCAATTATGATTTCTCAAGGGAATGTTGGTGAGTCAGTTAGGGGAGCATCTTGGCCCAAAGATTACATTTGTAGAGAGACACAAAATCAAGAGCCTATACATCCACAAATCTAATGAAAATGTTGATTATTTGTCAAACATGATTTTGCCTCTTACTAGAGAGGATAAGCTAGATGAATAGGATCTGCTAGAAGGAAAAGAGGGTAAGGGACAAAGTGTGGGGGGGCATAGACATATACAATTTTCCTATCTGCATTTCATCATGAAGGAGACTTTGTTAAGCCTTCGAGGGAAAGGAGAATGTAAAATTCAAGTTAGTGGATTGAGCCTTGTCCCCTTTGACATGGGTTATCGCAGTTCTTTGGTTGTTTGTGAAGATCTCAGGTTTGGAATCAATAAAGACGTTTTGAAATTATTTTACCTCCTCTTCTAGGACCATGTGTTGTGCACACAATTATGCTTTCCGAAGGGAATGTTTCTCTATTATGTGTTTCAGTGGGAAACTTGACAAATGAGCCTAAGGAGAGCCTTGGTACGAAGCTTTGCTTTATGTGATAACACCGGCTCTAGGACCTAGAAATCCACATATCCAACGACAACATTGACGAATTTTGTTGGAATTCTATTTTTTCTTGTTGGAGAGGATAAGATGGGAGTCGAGGATTAGTTGGAGGTCATGACAGGAAAGAGAAAAATTGTTAGGGAATCAGACATATGCAAGATTCCTATCTACATGTGGTGGTGAAGGACACTCTTCAAAGTCCTTGAGGGTGAGGAGAATGTGGATGTTAGGCTCAATGAATTGAGGCTTTCCTCCTTAGGCATAAGACATTATGGTCCCCTAGTAGCTTGCGAATAGATTGGATTTAGATATAGGTAAGATGTTTCAAAAATGTGTTGCCTCCTTTTTCAGGCTTGTACAATGCATGGCCAATTATGCTTTCCAGAGAAAATGTTGGCAACCCCACTCGTAGAATCTCTTGGAACTGTTTGAGGTCCTCTAGTTATCTTATGAGATAACATCGCCGCTTCATGTTATTCTATTAGGGGATCGCTTGTTCAAAAATGAATACGATTCCATCCCACCCCTTTCAAGTCTGCACTTGTATCCTCTTAACTGCACCAAAATAGAAGTGTACAAAATGGCATAGGCAACTATCAAATCTTAATTTGGAAGATGAGTTTTGTAAATGTAGCTTTCAACACTAAAGGTGGCAAGACCCTAGGTGCCAATCTTTTGTTTTTCATAGAGCACAAATCTATAGAGGAACCTGTAGAGATTACAACTTGTTACTGACCGTTTGTTGAGTACGGTCGAGACATTATAAATCAATGTTTTCTTAATTGAAATAGAATACCCAAAGCAAGAAAATTTTATTTTTAATTTCTTAAGGATATTGGGTGTGTAGGTTAACATCAATAATAATAGAGTATATTGGGTGCACTCATTGTAATATTTTGGGGATGAGAGATGATGTTTGAACTTGTACAACATGGTACTGACATTATTTTATAACTTAGTAAACAATGAAGTGGTTCATGAGATATCCATGTTGAGCACCAAATAGGAGACACTGAGAAATGTATTAATGTTGGGCATTTCCTTTTTCACGGCAGCCAAAGGGACTCATATTTCTTCTCCAAAAAAAAGGAAGATGGACACGATGGCCTCTCCATGCTTTGCAAAGAAATAGTGTTTTTCCAAATGTAGGTAGAGCTGTGACAGTTTCACTATTCTAATTTTGATGGATTGGTTTAGGTTTATAATTTTTTATTTTTTATGTTTATTTTCAAGAGGTGACAAATGTGAGTTCATATTTTGACATATACCAAGATCCGAATAAAATATTTTCTATATCGAAAAGAAAACAAGGAGAGAATCTATGATGAAACAAGTATTGGATAACTTGAGTTCACTTAATTAAAAGTAACATGAAGTTTAAGAATAATGTTGTACTCCGTTGAGAGAATCGAGTGGGTAGACAAATGTGGAGGTGGTGGTTGTCAATGTTGAAGAGGGTGAGATTGAATATTAGTTCCGACAGAGAATCTCGAGGAGGCAGGCATGGGCAGGCAGTGACAGAGTTAAATAACAACACAAATTTCCAACACGAATACCAAAGTCATCCAGTCGCTTCCAGTTACAAATTAGGCCTCCTGACATTCACTCAGAACACAAAACTGTAACATGGCAGAGCTAGTGGGTGTCTGAGTGTTGGTGTATACACACAAACTATCTATCAATAAGGATCCGTGCAGAGATCTTATGTTCGGAGCCCCGACCGTTATTGTAAAATTCTCAATTTTTCCTGTGGAAGCATTGGCGGTGAATCGATGAGGATATGTCAAGTTCAGGACTCGATCTCAGCCATTATTTTTTGGCGATGGCAAATGATAACGATGAAAATGAAACAGATTCACAGTTTTACTAGTACTCAAAACTAGTTTTGTGTTGTGCCCATTTAGTACCGTAATACCTTTGAATGAGGAAAGCTTTGTTGTGAGAAAAGGGAATTCCTTTCTCATTTTTCTCATTTTTATTTTGGCCACATTAAGGGAAAATTGTACTCCTGTGAACAATGTGAGTGAGATTGAGACGATAAAGTGGAATATTATTTGGGTCAGAACAATTTGAGTTGTCGAATAGGTGTGGGACATTTAGGTATTTGATTCCCAAATTTTTCTACCTGATTTCCATTTCAATTTCATTCTAACATTGACTCTTATTTAATAGGAACAATGGCCAGCGAGTCGTGCCCAACAATGCCACATATTGTGCCAACTCAATTCCAGGAACACCTTTTATTGATCACGCCCCTTTGTGACATCTGGGTTCCATCACTGAATAACAGATGCCACAGATGGAATGAATGTGTTTATAATTCTCCTCCCTCTATCCCCTTCTTTATCTCCCCTCATCTCCCTCTATTATTCACCCTTCACTTCTTCAACTTTAACTTCTTTCATGCCTCCCTTTCAATGTCTCCATTGTGCCACTCGGGTGCGATTGGTGGTAAATTACACATTTGACATGATTATTGGATGTGGGACTAAAAATATCTTGGCCCACGTAATCCACCATATATTTGACACAAGAATTTCATCATTTAAGGGAGGAACTTTGTGGTTATATATAAATCTGCACATATTGACATGATATGACATTTATCTTGTTGAAGGTAGGAAATATAGGCCTCAAATTTTTATATCTTTTATGTTTTTCTAGTGAATCACAATTCACTATGTGACATTTTCCAATCTTCTAATAAATATTATTAAACAAATAAACATTTTTTTAATTTGTTGGAAAATGTTTTTCCTTTTATCTTATTGTCTAAAAACATTTATAGCCTTCTCCCAATTTTTTTATCTCTAAATTCTTTTCACTAGAACTTTGAATTGATATGTATTTAAGAAAGAAAAAGTACTTACAAAATTTTCAACACATTGAGCCAAGATATAATGCATAGAGGGCTTGAAGTTGGACTTAAAAAATGATGTAAGGACTATTTTGCAATATTCCCATGGGAACTAATCCTAAATTAAAAAAAAATCTAAACAAAACTTTCCTCAGTAAACACTCCCAACATCTGCAACAAAACCTAGAATGTAACCCATAGAAAATTTCAATTATAACTATTTAGGATCAATAGATTTCACTCCTCCATCTTATCCCACATATTTTTTTTTTTGAAAATCACGTTGTGTAGTACAAGAAGAGGAACTAAATGAAATAAAAACCTTTTGAAATATCAACCTCCCTCCATTTTCCCCCATCATAAACCATATCAAGATGTAAAGGCTTTCTCAAGTACGTCAGAGGGTACTAGAATAGAGGAGAGTGTGTATGAAACCATCCAATCTTCTCCCAACCATACAACTGAGTGAATATAGAATAAAATTTTTGGAAAATCCATTAAAAGGCTTTTGGGGGAGTAAGGTTATCTCATCCTAAGGTTATTCAGAAACAAATCCCATATATAAAAACACCTGGGTTATGATTTCATAATGTAATCGAGATTGAAATTTGCATAAGCATTCAAAATTATCTCCCTTACAAGCATGGTGTCTTCCTTGAAATGATCTTCCTACATTTTCCTCTTCAGGTTCCAATGATTTCTAGAGGACAAGGGTGTTCAATTATTAACCATAAAGGAGCCTCAAGTTTAACAGTAGCATACCTTACCCTTTCCATTTGCATCAATTACTCCACCTCTAAGTAAGACATGAAATCTCTTATGAAAAAATCTCCCACAACTGGTATTGGATTCCATCTTGTTTGGGTAGGAAGAACCCTTTCATGCCACTATACCTCACATAAAATTTTATTTTTAGATTAAGACGCCACTCAGAAAACCTCACAAAATTCCATTGGATTCGTTATGGCAATAGGATTCCATACTATGATTTGAGAGATTTGGAATCTCATCCACTGTTCCCATAAGAACAATGCATATACATTGGAGAATATTCAGGTCAAAATTACCTATACCACAAGATTCGAAAAGGAAGACATTGCCACCTTTCATTTTGACAACTCATTAGTGGTGAAATCTAGTTTTTCCTTAGTAACATATATATCCTCCTTCCAATCCTCATCCATAGCTACAAAACACACTAACTTCTTTCCTCAAAAACTAGCTATAAATTCAGTCAGGGTTGCTAGAGAAGGTGCATTTGATTGTGCATCCAATCTCATATTTTGAAGCTATGTCCTAAGAGTTTAAATTTCCACCATATCTTCATTCAAGGTTGATGGTTGTTTCCCCTACCCCACACTCCCTAGGCCTCCTAATGTCTCCTGTTGAGAATGACCAAAATCATCTTGATTATCAAATACCAAAATACATAGCTGGGTGGGAGACATGGGATTAATTTCATCCTCCTCTAACCCATTAGAATCATTTTGAGAAATCCATTTTACTACCTCTTCATCCACCGATGCTACCCTAGAGTGGATAACATCATCTATTTTATGTTTTCTATAAACTGGTAGAACAAAAAAATTTAAGGAACCACAAATCACTTCCCAAGGTAGCCTTATTCCTTTCCTTTTTAGGGCATGAAATATTATTAATTTAAGAAACCCATGGTGGGAATGAGAATTTTTCCTACTTTCTTGCAACCCCATAACCATTTTATCAAGAATCTTAAGAATAGAAAATGGGCCAATGTTCTATGTCGTAGGTGCGATAGAAAATGAAAGTGCTAATCAATGATAAAAGTGTACCTACCTTCACATGTTATATATCACTAAATAAAGAGAGAAAAATTGTCTCACGGCTCCGGAAAGGAATATTGCATTGTTCCCTTCATCATTTCCTTCACCTCTTCACTATGTCTAAGAAAATCATCTCAACACTGTGAACCCATTTCCCTAAAAAACATACTATCTTTCACACATTAAGGGAAAACATGAGATTTCTACCATTGTTTCTTCATTAACTTCAAATTTGACCCCGTAGATGTAGGCCCTACAATCCCTAAATAAAATTGCAAACTCTATCACTAATACCCCTTCAAAACCATTAAACCTACAAAAATTTGAAGCCGCCTTTACTTCTTTGAAAATATTCAGACATACTTGATTTGATTTCACCGCTGAGCGATATGTTAGCTTGAAACGACATAGAATTCCCCTATATTTTATGAATAAGACATTATATTATAATAACAAGTAAGATTATACAAGATAAAAGAATCAGGTGGTATGAGAGCACACCCCAAAGCCACAAACAAACTAGGCCAAGCCTAGGAAAAGTCAACTATAACATAGTAAAAAACAATGTGAAACTGAAATTATGTTGCTGCTGTAAAAAGTTGACTAACAGAGGGAGGATCATGATCATCCAGCCAACTTGATCCAGGAAGGTTCTTTCCATTGTTTAGAACCTCCCAACCAGAGTTAGTGTGGCCTTCTTCATCATTGTCTTTCGCAGCATCGCGAGTGGGTGATATGGGTAAATCCATTATGAGAAACTTATTTAGCATAAGTGAGAGGCTCCACCCATCATGGGTCTGTGGATCGGGGTAGTCAACAAGCCCCAATTGAGATGATGATATGGTGGAGGAGAGCCCCAACCATGGTGGTGAGCTTGGGGTGGGGGGGAGAATATCATCCACGATGACTGACTGCATGGGGACCGACGAGCATGGTTGAAAGAATGATGATGGAAGCGGCTTCGACAACCAACTCAGGGATGACCTCATGGGGTAGAGTGCGCCAAGAGGGAGAAGGCGGATCTTGAGCCACATTGCAAGGGGCATCACCCCAATGACTAATAAGTATATAAAGGTGCTCCACCTTGAGGGCCACCTTATTTTCTTGTACTTTAATTTGCAACAACACATTAGATATAACCATCAACATATTATAAATAGATAAATCTTGATAAAATTCAACACTAGAAAATAAACAAAAATCAATTTCTTTCGAAATCCAAAAAATATTCTCCCCTCTGAAATCATGCCAAATTGGAGAAAACTTGTGAGGCATTTTGGGTTTATCACCTAAAAGAATGTGATGTCAAGTGAAACATTCTAGTTTAAAAAGAAGAAAGAATAATGAATCTATTTCCAAGCCTTTTGGGTTTTAGTACAAAACTAGAATAAATGGGATAAGGTTTCCAAGTGTCCACAGAAGGGACATTTGGGGGATGATACACCAAGATGAACTAGATGGGCATTGATCAAAATACCTTAGTGGAGAACACACCACAAAAAGTAGGCAATGTTGGGTTCCACACAAGCAGACCAGAAAGTGTTGAATCTCCTTCTCCAAGTGGAAGGAGAAGGATGAAACCCCCACCAATTATAAAGCTTGTCAACCATGGGAAGATGAGGGGAAATCCAAGAATAAACTTTACTAGTAGAGTAATTCCAGAAGGGGGTATCCATGAACCATTTCCAATGTGTCCACCATGGATGGGAGGAAAGCACGTAAATTTTGTGACTCATATGATAAAAAGAGAGAGATAATGACAATGATGTTGGCCCCATCGTGTGAGGCAATATTGAATCAATCTTTGATCTCATTCCAAGGATACCAATCCTGGATGCTCTTGTAAAAGAGGTCCTAAATGGAGTGAATTCCATGCTTGAAAATCTTAAGTGCAGGAATCTCAGGGACCTCAATAAACAATCGATACTGGAATTGGATGACCGGTGACCACCAAAAGGAGTGGTGGTTAATAGTGAGGCCATTTCCAAATCCATTGCCCTTCCACTAGAGCCATGGTTTGATTTGATCCCATGCTTTCCATATGATTTTGAGGATAAAATTACCGACCACTTTGATAGGAATAAGAGCAATGCGAAGGTTGGAAAAACTTAAACCCTTTAAGGATATACAACCATAGGGGGAACCTTATTTAATGCCATGATGTAGAAGCACTTTCCAGGATTCTTTTCATTTAATGTTAAAAATTAAACATCTAGCTCATAGGGCCTACCCTCAACACAAAATATCAATAAAGACCATTCCTCCATAGTCTCTGGGAAGACAATAGATCTCCCATGTAACTCTGTGAAATCCTTTACCGGAGGAAACATTTGACCAGAGAAAATATTTGAGAAGATTTTCCAAATTCTTCATGGTTTTTTTGGATGGGACCCAACATTAAGAGTAGTAAACATGTGTGGCTTCAATAAATTTGGAGAAAATATAGAACTTACCCGTTAAATATAGTGGTTTGGTGATAAAATATTCAAGCTTTTGGGTGACCCGTTAAAAAAAAATACTGCCAAAGATCAACATGAAAGGCTTGAAAGGAAAAAGGTATCCCATGAAATTTAAACATCTCACCATGGTCAAACATCTTCTAATCATACAAAGCTACATAGGGGGGCGTGGGGAGGAAGGATTTCCTGTAACACTACATTTTTCGCCATTAAATGGATGAACCAGAAGATAAATAGAACGTGTCAGGGAACTGAATGGAATTAAAAATATTGCTTTCATTCTCAATTAGCGTAATAAATGAGTTGTAAGCAAAGTCGTCATTGAGCAGTTGAGAGTTATTTGAAGAAGGCAAGGAATTTCCCCTGACAAGCCCTTGGGATTTGGCTTTGGAAAGAAGATAACCAAAACCTTTGGCCGTAAGGACATAAAGAGAATGAAATAAAGGAAACCCATATCATATGGATCGAAAGAGGAAAAATGGAGATGATTTGTGCCCATTAATGTTGATTTGAGTCAAGGCATTCACAAAAATCATATTGACAGATTATATGAAAAAGGGACCAAAACCCAATCCCTTAAGTATAGCCAAAATGAAAGGCCACTCTATCTTTTCGTAGGCTTTATCAAAATTGATTTTAATAAATAGATTTGGTTGACTGGATCTACAAGCCCATTCCATAACTTCCTAGAATGTGATGATGTTGTCTAGAATGTAATGCCCTTGTGTGAAGCAAGTTTTCTTCAGCGGAATAATGGCAGGTAGAATGTATTGTAGCCGAATGACAAGGGCTCTGGCAATAATCTTGCAGGAAACATTAAGAAGGGTAATATGTCACCAATTACTGATCAGCTTGGGGTCCCCAAGCTTAGGGATGAACTTAAGATTCCCTTTGTTAATGTGGGTGTCAAGTGATTGACTCTGAAACCCTTCAAGATAAAATGAAAAGAGGTCCTGGCCAATAGTATCCCAAAATGATTTATAGAACTCACAGGTAAAACCATCACAATTGGGCACCTTGTCATTAGCCATTTGCATGACCACTTTGTGAAGGTCATCAAGGATGAGCATGCAATCACATTTTGTTTTTTGCACCTAAGAGATATTACATGACACCCTGGCCAAACATTGATCTAAGTTATCACATCACTCATTTAATGGCGTTTGATATTGAAAAACTAGCTTGTAATGGTTGACAAAGGTCTATAGCATAAGTTGGGGGTCCCTAAACTGAGGTTTTCCATCACATATGGCATAAATTTACTGAAAGGAATGTTTGGATTTGAGGGAAAGAAATAATTCCTTCGAAACACGATCCCCTACTTTAAGCTATTAAAGAAGTGCACAAATTCGAGTGCCCCAAACATTGCAGCTATCTATGATTTGAATTTTCTAATAGAGCTCTTCCACCTAGAGTTATAGAATTTCAAAAAATGGGTTTCCTTTGAGCTCTAACACTTCCTAGATAAGAGTGAAGGAGGTATCAGAGTGTGATCTACACCTAATTTTGGAAACCTATCGACCGTAGATACTAAGGAATCTGGTGGTCCTAGTCATCACATCCTCTCATCACTGAGTCCAACTTTCATGAAGAGATGGATGATAGTGATGTAGATGACGTGTTCAAGGCATTAAATTCCCCACCTGCTTGATGTGATTGAGTGTGGTCCCATGCTCCATCAAGGTAGTGTTGAGAAAAAATTGACCTTTATGAAAATAGGGTCGCCTACTCTTCTAAGTGATACAAAATTGGATAGGGAAGTGGTCCAAAAGGATGAAATTTGGCATCACTTCCATAGAAAAGGAATAAGTAATGCCAAACTCAAAAAATCTTGTGTTGACATCATAACCATGTTGAGTCATTTGATAACTTGATCGGATTCACTTTAGAGACTAAACCAAGTAAACCAAACTTCAGAGGTAGGTGTGCGAGAGGTGTTGGGGTCATTAAACCTAAATTTATTACACATATAGAACCAGGCCTCCCTTTCACCATGTGTCCATCGCATAGGAAAGTGCTCGTACTTATGAGATGGTAGTTCCTCCATATTAAAGTCTCCGCATATGACCCAAAAATCATCGGTAATTTCATTAGCTACTCACCACCAAAGATTAGATCTTTCAACCACACCATTAGAGACATAAATATTGATGAATCCTAAAGGGCAACTTTCAATATTAAATAAGGCCTAGATGGCACAATTGGTGGGGTCAAAATCATGGTCCATAAATAAGGGACCCTATTTAGGGCTAAAAAATGATATCAAACCGCCACGCCGATTTTCATGATTACTAGTGAGTGTCAGGATGTCCGGCCAGATGGATTTACATACCATCGTCAAATAAAAAACATGTAACTTTCACTTCCTATAGACACAACATATCTAAGTTGGAAATGTTTTGGAAATCATCATGAATGATATAATTGCAATCAAATTTTGTGATACCTTGTACATTCCATGAAAAAAAATTCATGAGGAACAATGGTAAAGAGCCATACCATTCGTATATAAGCCATCTAAGGATTCAAACTAATTTTACAGAAATTGAGCATTGTTGTGCTTCAAGAAATCTTGTAAATCAATTTTCCTGTGCCCTAAATACTCTATATTGTAATCCTCCTCCGTAGATTCCACACTGTGTACTAATATATGATCATGGTTTATCAATGTAGTGCCCACATTTTTATAGCTTAGTTACTTGTTGCTCATTTACTCTTAGACATGTTTTGACAGGGAGTTGATATGTTTTGGACATTACATTAGGAGATTTGATCTTATTAGACATATATGGAGATTTAGGCGCATAACACCAATTTAGCTTGATTATTATGTTTTCGCATTAATTTATGATGTCATGGATACTAATTTGATATGATGTTGTTTTGGAACGCAATTATATTGATGGATACTTAGTTTGTTGCATGTTGGGGTTCTATGGATATATGTCATTTCATCATTATATCTAACTTATTGTGAATTGTGTATAATTGGGGCTTGTTGTCACATTTCTGACTCCAGAGAGATGATATGCTAGTTTAAAACTCATTGATATCTTATTAAGTAGTTGAATTATATTTTATTGGATAGGTACGTTTAATGCGTGCAATGAGTGTGCAGGTGACAGGTCACAGGAGAACGTGAGATTCAGGCTAGCTACACAACTTTGCACAAGTAGCCCACGGGGCTAAGTCCTAGCCATGTTTATTGCATGAGGCCTTAGCATTAGAATTATTTTTTTGGGCACCATGGGTGACCCTCATTTGTAATGTAACATGTCTTGTAATTATTAATTTTACATAGGGTGTTTAGTTTGTGTTGTAAACTAGTTTTGGGGAATTAATGGCCCCACTTTGATTAAGTTTTGAATTTGTTTAAATATGTACTTAATCATAAGGGTTTAGGATCACATGTGAACCCTTGGGTGGGCCCCACACCCTCTACCCTTGTGCCAAATTTTCCAAACCCGAAATTGGGTTATTTTAGGCATTTTTAGGGACCCCCTTTTTAGTTTGGGAGTTCCCTTAACATGAAAATGAGCCCTTGGACCCTACCTAATAGGTAGGGGGCTTATTTCCAAGGCTAGAGGGAGTTTTCCCTCCCTTTTTGCCTCTCCTTTGGTCACATCCATGTAAGAGGTATGAATAAGTGTGCTTTGTTAAAAGTTGCACAAGTTTTTTTTTGTTATCATTTTAAGTCATTTGGGAGAAGAGGGCTAAAAGTCATTTTATCCTTTCTCTCTTTTATCTTTGACAACTTTGACCTCGAAGGAGGAGAGGGGTAACACATGTCACCCCCTCATTTTTGAGGATTTTTGCTTGCTTCTTTTCAAATTCCCCCTCATGGGAAAAGAAGAGAACTTTTTTTTTTGGGAGCTTTTGCTTGGAGTCTTGTGGATTTGGAGCTAGAGTTTGCTTGGGTCAAGAAGTGGAAGAGATTGGTTTTGGAGAGATTTTCTTTGAGGTAGGCCTCTTGAGCTTTATTGTGTTTGTTATATCATGCTAGAAATTAGTTGTTTACTTGGAAATGTATGTTGTGTATGAAGATTTTGTTTGTTGTTTATTTTATTTTGCTCCCTCCATCATATGGCATGATGGAGTTTTGGAGTTGTGGGGGAAGAGAGGGGAAATTTTCCCTCTCAATCCTTATAGGCTTGATGGTAAAGCCTTGTAGGATTTATTTACTCCCCTCAATGGTTGAGGTGGGGAAGGTGGGTCATTTGGCATGAATATCCTTTCCCATTCTTGGTAAGGAAACCCCTTTGGGGTTTGAAAATCCTTCCAAGAAGGATTGGTGAAAGGGTGGAGAAATAAGGAGGGCTTAAATGAAATTGGAGAAATAAGGAGGGTATGGAGATCTTGTTTTTGTGCATCTAATGATGGATGCAAATTTTGGAGAACTTTCTTCTCTTCCTCATTTTAGAGGTAGAACTTGGGTTCTCCTCCTTTTCATCTTTACAAAGTTGGAGTCTTGTTTTGGATATTGTCTTATTTTGTGTGGATGAAATGTTGTTTGTTCACCCTCTCTCTTGTGCATAGTTGTGGATAGTTGTCCTCTTTCCCATGGGCTTGGGGGAGGCTAGCATGCATCACAACCTTGGGAAGGCATGTAATGATGCCTATGGTTGGGTGGAAAAACAAGCTTCTTCTCCTTATATGGTTTTCTTGAAGGCATTTGAAGTTGGAAGTTTGGTGATGGTTGGAGTTTTCTTTGGCATCTTCTCTCTCCTTGTGGACATTACCTCCTTGTATCTCCTTTGGATATGGCTTGGTGGAAGTTTCATTGTTGTAAAACCTCCTTTTTGTATTTGAAAATTACTTATAAACTAGAGTAGGTTTACTTGAACAATCTCTCTCTTCAAGCTTGCAAAGAATCTTGTAATAAACCTCCTTGAGTAGTTATGTATTTGGATAAATTGGTTTATGTGAGCTTCAATCCTTGAAAAGGAAAGAAATGTTGTAATAGTGGTTTTCTTTAATATGAAAATTTGATTGGAATCTCCCTTTTGAAAAGAATGACTTATGGAAGCTTTATTTTTGTGTAAAATCCTCCTTTGTAATTGAAGTTATATGTAAACTAGCATCCCATTTGTTGATAAATATACCCTCAATATTTGCATGTTACCTTGCACTGTTTTCATTTGAATACTTGAAAGGATATAGAACTATGCTTGCCTTTTTTGGAAACTTGAACCTTGGAAATAAAGGCTTGTAAGATAGTGAAAGTTTTATTAATATGAATTGTTGGGACTACTTGTTGAAGGAAAGTGAGTTATTGAAAGAGATTACTATTCTTGTTTGTTGAGTATTCCTCTTGCAAAAAAAAAATCTGAAATACATTTTGTGAGGGCATTAGAAATGAAATCTAATTTTTGCTGGCATTGAATCTTATGACTATCATTAAATGGAAATACTCTCCTTCTTGCATTTTACCTCTCTTGTAATTGTTGGTAATATGAATAAAAAAAATGAAAGTAGTTTCTTTTGTTATCCTTTCCATGAGTAGTTAAGAAATTTATTTTTCTAAGTACATCAAAAAAAAAAAAAAACCATTATACCTATTTAATTTATTATATATATATATATATATATATATATATATATATATATATATATATATATTAAATTATAAAAATTAAATAAATAATTGTTAATAAACCAGGTTATTAATAATAAAATTAATATATATATTGATATATATATATATATATATATATGTGTGTGTGTGTGTGTGTGTGTAATATATTGCATATTAATAAATTTAAAACAAAACTTAATAAACAAAAAATATATATACAAAAAAAAATGTTGGGGGAGGCCGAACCCTCCCCCATCCATCCACAAAGGGTCGTAGCCCCAAGCCCGCGCCCGTCTTGCGCCTCCCTCCACCACTGTCCCGCGTCCATCCCTCACCGATCCCACCTATGTACGTTGTTCCCCCTCCTTTGCACCGACTTCCTATCCCCTTTTCCCCCATCTGTCCGACCTCTTCACTGCCGCCTCCCATCCCCCAACTATGACCCGCAACCTGCAGCCACTGCTACCCCTGCCGCTGCCCCTTCTCCCACACAAACGAATAACAACAAAATAAATATGTGTAAACAAAAAAAAAAAAAGAAACAAGTCTGGTTTTGAATGGATTCCCAAAAAAAATTCTATGCGGGTCCTATAAAAAAAAACTCCATAGTTTCCTCCATGTAACCTGTAATAAGAGAGAGCAAAAACAAAATGAGAAAAAGAATGAAAAGAAAGAGAAGGAAGATAAGAATGAAATTCAAATGAAAAGAAATGAAAAGATAAGGGAGTTAGGGTAACTTTAGGGTAACTCCAAAATCTAGGGACCAGATTAGATCTATCCTAGGGCTCACATTTAACCCTACACCCCTTAGTCATGGGCATTTTATGGGAGTGAGAAAACAAATTAAAAAAGGGTATGTGGGAAATTAAATAAAAATGGGAGACTAATCAAATTAAAAAGGTTGTATAGACTTAGTAAACTTTGTGTTTTTAAATTTATACTTAGTAGAATAAAATAATCAGATTGTGTTAGGCTAAGGTTGTTGCATCTTCAGGGAAATTAATAATTATTATGAATTAAATATTAACGGAAAAGGGTTAAGTAGAGCATTAGTAATTATAGGCCACTTTTAAAAATAATAATCATCCCAAATTTTTAGAAATTTTTGATTTGTTCCCGTTGTCTCAAGGCGGGGCACAACATTTGGTATCAGAGAAGAGGTTTGCACACGCGAACACTCTGGGTAATTAATTAAACTAGTTAACGGTAGTTTTAATAACATTAAATTAAATAAATAAATAAAATAATTAGTTAAAAAACTTTCTGCAACAATTTAATAACCTTTGCACTCACCTCGTGCATAGGATGGCACCCATGATACGACACTCGGTTAGGGGTTTGGGAAGTGGCTCGCCCACGCCTGAACCACTGACACCCGAATTAGGGCCTCAGATCTTAGAGGCTCTCCAGCATTTGATCGGCATTTTGCAGTAGCGTCTCCCACCACCGCAGGAGGTGAGAGAGGAGAACATTCAGTTGGGAGATGAGGAGCCGATAGGTGAGGATGCGTATTCAGAACTACCAGAGCACGATACCCCAAGGTGAGAGAGGTCACGTAGCCCTTCCATTCATCATGAGAGGGTAGCCTCGTACCATCGTAGCCGCTCACACAGTCTCGAGGGACCATTTGGGGATAGGCGACCCCTTTCACCTGTTGGAATACATCGCTAGGATCGAGATATAAGAAGTGTGATCAAAGACCTTCTTCGCTTGCAGCCACCCACCTACATTGGCTCTACAGATGGATTTAGGGCTGAGTCATGGCTCCTTAGTTTGGATAGTTGCTTTGGCTTGCACTCGTATGAGAGAAATGTCAAGGCAAGATTCGCCATACACCTCCTTTGAGACATAGTAAGCATTTGGTGGAGGAATGAGTAGCGGAAGCTCCATCTGACTCGAGAGACAGTGACCTAGGAGATGTTTGAGGAGTGATTCAGGGCTCACTATATGTCAGAGAATTTCATGCAGAAGAGGATCGATGAGTTTCATGACTTACAATAGGGATCTGACACAGTAGCACAGTATGAGCGAAAGTTCCTAGATCTTCTGTAGTATGTGGACTACCTGTAAGATGAGAAATTATAGGTTAACAGGTTTATTCAAGGCCTTAATGTAGATATAGTAGGATCAGTTAGGATGTTATCCCCTCTCACGCTTGAGAAGGCCATTGAGAAGGCCTAATTAGCTTAGGAGAACAGGACCAAGGTACAGGAGCATCGAGATAGAGAAATAAGAGCAAGTTTCATAGGAGAGGATACAGGCCTTTAAAGTAGTCACGCTAGGTCATGAGGTACATCACCACCACCCCCTAGAGGAGGATTTTGTCCTCCGTCAGTAGCCACTGAGGGCTCCACCGTAACCCGCAGTAACAGACTTAACATCATGGCCACCAATAGTAGAGGGCTAGGTACCACTCATGAGCTTTCAGAGAGGTGGCACTAGAGGAGGTTCTGGTGGAGCCAGGGATAGGAGGCAAGGTACTCAGTAGGTACAGCCAGCTCACATGGCAGTAGTCATGCTAGGGTTGGACCGGCACATGATCAGTGCACCAGAGTACAGGAGGGACCCCATCTTAGAGGGGTACAGGAGGATGTTTTATTTACGGTGGATCTCCTAATCACTATGCTTGTGCATGTGCCCGCACAAACCCAATACCATGGAGACTCAGAGTCACCTGGTAGTCACCTCAGAGAAGATAGTGGAAGATGTAGGGTGCACTCATCGCATCTATGTCATCGCTATATGACCGCTCATGCCAAACACTCAGGACATGAGTGATCAGAGGTTCAAGTACTGATTAGGGGTATGTTATAGTTCTCATGTACTTTTTGACTCTGGTGCTATCATGATTCTTTTATTTCACCTACAGTATAGTGGACCAGTGTGGCTAGTGGTGATAGTTAGGAAAGTTAGACCTAGTTGATAGGTAGAGATGACCATCAGGGGCCAAGCTTGTCGTGGACACCTATGTGAAGAGTTGTGTCCTCAGACTTAAGGAGTGTTTTCCACTACACTTTTGAACTTTTTATCTTATCCCTCCAAGATTCTATGAGGTAGTTTTGGGGATGGATTGGTTTAACACTCATTGAGCCAAGTTAGACTATTGGCAAAAATAAGGTCATAGAGTGTCAGAGATTATCTTGGCCAGTGCATGACTATGTAATTCCAGAGTTTAAGACACCAGTATCTCCTTACACATGATCTTGGTTATAGCAACTTAAGCATTGTATGCATGCATAAGGCATGCTCAGATGTTTTCCATCACCATTTAGTTATATATCTTAGGAGAGCACCCTAGAGCATTTTTCACCCTTAGATGATTACCCACTTTTGAGGAAGTTTTCTGACATGTTCCCTAAACTTAGTTCCTATGGATGCCACCATGTCAATGAGGTAGACTTCACCATTGATATAGTGTCTAGATGTAACTGCACTAGTCTCTCAGGGCACCTTATTAGATGACTAATCCATGAGCTTCATGAGCTCAAGATCTAAGTTAGAGGAGTTATTAGAGAAGGGAATCTCATTCATCCATAGTGTGTCCCCTTGGAGCCGCACCTTTAATATTTGTGAAGAAGATGGATGAATCTATTTAGGCTTTGTGTGAGATTTTAAGGCAGCTGAATAAAGTCACATGGTGAAGAACCATTATCCACTTTACCCTAAGATAAATGACCTTGTTTAATTAGATGAAGGGAGTTAGGGTGTTCTCTAATATCAATATCAAATTTAGGATACCATCAGCTTGCGTATATGCAGAAGGAAAATATTTACAAGACAACATGTTCACAACTCACGTTATGGGCACTATGATTTCACCTATAGTTCCCTTCAAGATTAACTAATGCCCTGGTCAACTGTCTTCATAAGTCTCATGAATGGAGTATTCAAGACCTTTCCTTGGACTCAATTAATGTTTGAGTCTTCTTTGATGAAATTTTGATCTATTCTCCTTCACAGTAGAGGAGCATGAGGGGCAATTAAGATAGCTACTTCTAGGTATTTTGTGAGCAGTCAGAAGTTGTTTGGGAACCTGGACAAGTGTTCCTTATTTCAAATCGAGATTTAGTATTTGGGGAATTTCATTTCTAGGTGAGGGTATATTTCTAGATCCCTTTGAAGATTCAGGGGATTCTTGATTGGCCATTACCCCCACATTTGGTCATTGAGGTTAGAAGTTTCATCGATTTAGCATAGTTATTATGACATAGGTTTATTTAGGAATTCTCCCAGGATTTCTCAATCTGATCACTTCTCTTCAATAGAAAAGGGAAGAAGTTTGTTTAGTTAGAATAGTGTGCAAGCAGGCCCTTCAGTCTTCTCAAAGAGAAGGTTACCCATTATGCACCTATCTTGGCAAGTACCATATCCCTTACAGAGGATTTCATGTTGTTTATACAAATGCTTCGCTTGGATGGACTTGAGGAGCAATTCTTATGTAGGGTACGCATCACGTTCATTGCACTTATGAGTCCTACGTAAGATCAAGGATTACAAGATTAATTACCCCACACATGATCTTGGAGCTTACAATAGTTGATACATCGCCTATTGTACCATTAGCATAACATTTCCTTATTGGCATAGTACCTTTTGTTTTGAGAACTAGATCATAAGTAGCCTTGCAACGCATATCTTCTCACTTAGCCCAATATCATCACTCATCAACTATGTTGGATTGAGTTCCTATGTGAGTATGAAATGGAGGTATTTAATACATCAAGGGAAAGGATAATTTCATTGTTGACGCACTTGAGTAGGCAATGACATGATGCTTTTTTCCTTGACCCTTAGAGTTAGATCTTCAGAGATATGATTCTTGTAGCACCTTCTCAGGGGACATAGTTTTACAAGGGTGTTATATAGAGGGTTGGAATCACAAAGCCCCTTGGTGGGAAAGATATGTTGGGTATTATTTTAGAAGTAGATGGACTTACTTCACTTTTATAGGGTGCATTTATGTGCCCAAAACATGGTGATATTCATAGCTTTATCCTCTATTTGAGGATCATTGGGCTCTATATGTAGCACATCTAGGGGTGAAGGAGATGCATGCCGAGCTTCAGGGAGTTATATTATTAGCTAGGTATTTGAGGGGACATAGCATATTTTGTTGCACGTTGCCTTGAGTGTCAAAGGGTCAAGGTAGAGCATTCTCATCCTGCAGGACTTTTACATCCTCATGATATTCTTGAGTGGAAATGGGATGTGATCTCCATGGATTTCATAGTTGGACTTCCTATGTCTTCTTATCATCATGATGCCATTATGGTCACCGTGGATAAGTTGACCAAGGTTGCACACTTTTCACCAACCAAGGTCACCTATAATGCATAGGCCATCACCAAAGTATTTATGGAGGACATTATTAGGTTGCATGGGATTCTGAAGACCATCATTAATGATCGGGATAGCATCTACACTTCAGTTTTCAGACCGCTATGGGTACTCAAATTAATTTTAGTTCAGCTTATCATCCAGAGACAGATGGACAGAGAGAGAGAGAGAGAGTTAATCAGGTACTGGAGGAAATGTTGAGGATGTATGTGATGGACCAGCAGGAGAAGTGGGAAGATTATTTGCATTTAGTTGAGTTTACCTACAACAACAACTATAATAGTTCCATTGGTATGGCTCCCTACCAGGCTATGTATGGTCGACCTTGCAGGAAACCTTTGAGTTGGGACAGACTAGATGATATAATTATTCTGGGGCCAGCTTATCTTAAGGATTTAGAGCAGTAGGTTGTTTGAACTAGGTAGTGACTTGAGCAGGCTAGAGCATGCCAAAAGGTGTATATAGACACCAAGAGGATTGATCATCACTTCTCAGTGGGTGACAAATTCTTCTTGAGAGTTCATCCACATAAGAGCCCAATTTTCTATGGAAAGGGTTCTAAGCTATCACCTTGTTTTGTGGGGATTTTTGATATTTTAGAGGTCATCGGTCCAGTTGCCTATCACCTAGCTTTGTCACCACGCCTTGCATTGGCCCACGATGTTTTCCATGTTTCTGTACTATGTAGGTATGTACTAGATGTTTCTCATGTTTTGAATTGGTCGACATTATAGGTAGAGGACAGAGGACAGTGGAGACTAGAGCTCATATGCATACTGGAGCACCGGAGGGTGACCCTTCAGGGTCGAGACTTGGATCAGGTTAGAGTGCAGTGGGACTGATATGATGAGACAATAGCTACCTGGGAGGATGCGATACCTTTGAGGGCTAGATATCCCTATCTCTTTCAAAGACTTCCAGGAGGAAGTCTAATTTTAGTAGAGGGGGATGTAGTGCCCACATTTTTATAGCTCAGTTACTTGTTGCTCATTTACTCTTAGACATGTTTTGACAAGTAGTTGATATGTTTTGGACATTACATTATGATATTTGATCTTATTAGACATATATGGAGATTTAGGCGCATAGCGCCAATTTAGCTTGATTATTATGTTGTTGTATTAATTTATGATGTCATGGATACTAATTTGATATGATGTTGTTTTGGAACGCAATTATATTGATGGATACTTAGATTTTGTTGCATGTTGGGGTTCTATGGATATATGTCATTTCATCATTATATCTAACTTATTGTGAATTGTGTATAATTGGGGCTTGTTGTCGCATTTCTGACTCCAGAGAGATGATATGCTAGTTTAAAACTCATTGATATCTTATTAAGTAGTTGATTTATATTTTATCGGATAGGTACGTTTAATGCATGTAATGAGTGTGCAGGTGATAGGTCACAGGAAAACATGGGATTCAGGCCAGCTACACAACTTTGCACAAGCAGCCCACGGAGCTAAGTCCTAGCCATGCTTATTGCATGAGGCCTTAGCATTATAATTATTTTTTTGGTCACCATGGGTGACCCTCATTTGTAATGTAACATGTCTTGTAATTATTAATTTTACTTAGGGTGTTTAGTTTGTGTTGTAAACTAGTTTTGGGGAATTAATGGCCCCACTTTCATTAAGTTTTGAATTTGTTTAATGATGTACTTAATCATAAGGGTTTAGGATCACATGTGAATCCTTAGGTGGGCCCCACACCCTCTACCTTTGTGCCAAATTTTTCAAACCTGAAATTGGGTTATTTTAGGCATTTTTAGGGACCCCTTTTTAGTTTGGGAGTTCCCTTAACATGAAAATGAGCCCTTGGATCCTACCTAATAGGTAGGGGGGCTTATTTCCAAGGCTAGAGGGAGTTTTCCTTCCCTTTTTTCCTATCATTTGGTCACATCCATGTAAGAGGTATGGATAAGTGTGCTTTGTTAAAAGTTGCACAAGTTTTGTTTTGTTATCATTTTGAGTCATTTGGGAGAAGAGGGATAAAAGTCATTTTATCCTTTCTCTCTTTTATCTTTGGCATATTTTACCTTCAAGGAGGAGAGGGGTGACACATGTCACCCCTTATTTGTGAGGATTTTTGCTTGCTCCTGTTCAAATTCCCCCTCATGGGAAAAGAAGATAACTTTTTTTTTTGGAGCTTTTGCTTGGAGTCTTGTGGATTTGGAGCTAGAGTTTTCTTGGGTCAAGAAGTGGAAAAGATTGGTTTTGGAGAGCTTTTCTTTGTGGTAGGCCTCTTGAGATTTATTTTGTTTGTTATATCATGCTAGAAATTAGTTGTTTACTTGGAAATGTATGTTGTTGTATGAAGATTTTGTTTGTTGTTTATTTGATTTTACTCCCTCCATCATATGGGATGATGGAGTTTTGGAGTTATGGGGGAAGAGAGGGTAATTTTTCCCTCTCAATCCTTATAGGTTTGATGGTAAAGCCTTGTAGGATTTAGTTACTCCCTTCAATGGTTGAGGTGGGGAAGGTGGGTAATTTGGCATGAACCTCCTTGTAGATCAAGGATTTCGCGCTTGTTACTTGTCCAAGTTAATGCACCAAACTAAACACAAAACCCTGAAAAACTCCAATAAAATTGATACCTGATGGACAAGATCCGAAGATGTAGACGGATAAGGAGGTCGATGTAGATAAGACGGGCGCACACGAGTAATTCGCACAATAGATCCGAGTAACCTGCAAGACACCGATGCTTGACAGAAAAAGACCACGTTAAAAGGTATTTAGGTGGACTGCCCGAGAAGCGGGTCCGGGAAGCGATAAGCTTCCTCGGCGGATGTCAGTCCACGTTTTCAATTAAGTAAAGAAGCATACATGATAAAAGATGTACATATAAGACTAGATTTTCTGATTACAGTAATGAAACCAAATTTAAACAGCAGATAGAAAGCTACAGAAAACAGGAAACTATGAAATAAAGCTGGATTTGTGTTACCTGTGTCCTTTTACCTGTCTTCAGGATGATCGGCGTCGATTATGTAGGATCGGCGTCGATTATGTAGAATCGGCGTCGATCGACTGAAACAGATCGGCGTCGACTGGAAGTAGATCGGTCAATCGGGGATAGTGCGAGAAGATTCGGAAATTGGAAAGTGAAGGACGGATCGTCAATGTCTGCTGGATGTGCCGAAGTTGGTGAGATACTGGAACAGAGTCACCAGAAGATCGATGGATACGTGCGATGTTGATGTGATAGGAGCAGAGTAACGGTGCTCCTCTCAGGGATTGATTCGGACAGGATCCTATCTCATTTGATACACTTGATGCTAAAAGATCTCTCTTTCTTACAACCTGTGTCTCTTTCGCGATCTGTCTCTTTCTCTCTCTCTGTTCGTGCGCGTGTTCTCTTCCTCCTTTTTTGTCTGTTTTTTTTTCGTCCCCTAGAACTGAGTTCTGGGTTTGTATTTATAATCGGCGCCGCTCCTAAAAAATCGGCGCCGACCGTATGGGTTGGCGCCGATCGCGGGACAGACTCCCGAGATGGCCAAAATGAACGATTTCTAGAAAGATAAGAGTTACCCCTCAAATACGGGAAATATCCCGCTTGGGGAAGAGGAAAAATAGGGGTGATACATAGATAGAATAAATTTGGGGTAGATAAGTGGTTAGAGATACATGGGAAGAGGTGTAATTAAATATTTAATATTTAATTACTCACGGGTAAGATACAATGGGGTGAATTAAACTTAGGATAGGTGTTTAAATCACAAATCGGATAATATCCCAAGGGGATAGTGGTGACGTAAACGTGCCCCAGGCTACCTGAGCAGGGAAACGCGAATGTGAGGGACACTAAATTGAGTAACCAATTTTAAGTGTCTACATTTTGCCCCTTTTTGTCAAGTAACTTGCGATGAGCAAGGTTATGAGACAAAAACAAGGAGATGGAAGAAGGGAAGAAAAAGTGATGATGTGATCCCCCTCAAACTAGGGATGGGATGGATGATAGAACAGACGATCCCAAGTTTGAAAGAGGTAGATGAAAACGTAGGATGCCCCAGTCGGATGTCTGGAGTAGATCTGATCATTAACGATGTACAAAAATAAATAAAAAGGTAGCAACCTAAGGAACTCACATTGGTAGGGCAAACTAGACGGTCTCCTCATGAGACGACGTTAGTGCCTACAGACCCGCTTAACTCTAAGTTGCAACTAGAAAAAGTACGAGTGTACAAACCCACGCAAAGGGATGCAAAAACCTCGAAATAGACGGTGATATCGAAAAGATGTGCCGAAAGGCAATATTCAGTGCACAATAATGATCAGATGGATAAATAAGCCAAGCATCAACACTATGGCAAACAGATATGGAAAATCGACGGTGATCACAGTAATCAGCGACGACCAAGATAAACGGCGTCGATTAAAAAAATCGGCGCCGACCAAACGTAGCGCATATAAATATGCGAACGGAAAACGTAAACGATTTATTTTCATCGTGATGATTGATCTCAGAGAGAGTCAGAATTTGGATTTGAGCACCATGGAAGCCTCTGGGAGCGGTCAGAAGCGCAGGAGGACATGACCTGGGGTAAGTAGTTCTTCTTGAACCCATTGTATTTCATTTTTTTTATTTTTTTTGTTTGATTTTTTTTGTTTGTAGGAGGCCAGGGTCCGATTTATGTCCGGACAGTCAATCGGCGCCGATTGGTATAATCGGCATCGATTGTTGTTTGAGCGGCGTCGATTTGTATTAATCGGCGTCGACTAGAAATAAACGACGCCGATTTTATTAAAATCGACGCCGATTGGAAGAGATGAGATTTTTGTTGTTTGTTTTGGATGTTGTGATTTGGGTAAATACGAGACTAATATTGCTCTTGATGTCGTGGGTGCAGGCACGAGAGGCTCTACACATGAGGGATGCTATTCCCGAGTTACTGGAGACTATTCTCCCTGATGTGACTGATGCAGATTGGCGGCATTTAGAGTTAGCCGGGCTCGGGGGCTTTAGATACTATAGACGAGTGCCGCGAGATGTAGAGCTGATGCGGGCACTAGTGCGACGGTGGGACAGCCATACGTGCACTTTTTGGTTCAGGACGGGTGAGATGACCATCACCCATGAGGACATATATAGGATTTTGAGATTTCCGATCACTGGGGACCCGATCGAGATTACACCGCGAGAGCAGCATCAGAGGGCCCTAGTTCGATTATATAGAGATAGGGCAGATGATTCAGAGATAGTGTCTGGGGCAGTGCGGATAGCCTCACAGTATAGACAGGATAGTCCCCAGAGCAGACGGATAGCTTTGATCCAGATGGCGATATCCTATTTTGCTCTGCCAGATTCAGGAGGTGGGAGATTTCCACTGTTATTATTAGACTGCGTTTGTGACATTCTGTAGTTCAGACAGGTGTTTTCCTTTGCTGATGCCCTGATAGCTTAGATATATCATGAGCTATGGATGTACACCACAGGCCGGAGGACAGGTATCGATGTCAGTTTTGTGCTCCATTGCTGGGCATATGGAGCATATAGCGGTGATCAGGCCATCTGGGCTTCCTTGGATGCCAGCAGCAGTGGGAGGTATTGATTATGGATTCAGGCGATGGCGGGCTGACATGGCCACTGGGGATACAGGGAGATCGGCCGATTGGTACACCGAGCGTCTCAGGACGCTGACACCGGATCAGGTCATCTGGAGGCCATATCGGGTATTTCTGACATGGGCTGGTCAGGATGCTCACTTGGTGGCATTGAGACGGAGCAGGGTGGTTAGGGGCCGCAGGCCTGATATGTGGGAGCGAGTCCCATTTATGCGGGTATTGAGACAGTTCGGCCTAGTGCAGACAGTGCCGACCACTTACACGCCTTATAGGTGAGATAGCAGGGAGACTGATCTGCCGATTTTGATCCCGGTAGATCCATTGAGAGAGGCCCCACCCTCCACAGACAGCGATGATGACGCAGGGGGTGGATGAGGGTTACGCAGCATGGTATGATACAGAGTTACCACGACATCTCCCGGCATCTATAGATGCTGACGAGGAGGACATAGCTGCGATGCTGGATAGACTGGAGGGAGAGCATGCCACCCTGACACAGACACATCAGGTAGCTCTTGAGGAGATCAGAGCTCTGACAGAGGAGAGGGATGCCCTAATTTTGGAGAGAGACACCGCTCGCTAGGAGCGAGATACAGTGATCCAGCAGAGGGATCACTATTATCGACATAGGGAGGCCCTCAGGGGCCAAATATGGGGAGACAGGTACCACGTCGGAGTCTGGTACGCAGGGTACGACCCTAGGAGGAGCACCACCAGTAGCGCCAGCAGCCCCAGCAGCACCAACAGCACCATTACGAGCACCGGGTACCGTGAGCTTGAGCACATATCAGTCTCTCCTCGCTGAGGTGAGATACTATGAGGATGCCTTAGCGCAGCATGCCCCAGATGTGCCTCGGTACGGGGCGAGGAGGAGAGCAGCGACGGCCACAGCGAGCGGGGCCTCAGGTGGAGGGAGCACCGAGAGAGACCGAGGTGGATAGAGACCTCCAGCAGTAGGTGCATCTAGCTCGATAGGAGGCGGCCAGGAGAGACAAGCCTGGTCCAGAGGAGGGTGGAGGAGATAGTGTCCTCCATGCATCAGACTTTACCATATAGGGATTGATAGTATTTTGTATCCATGTATAGTGATGTAGCCTCGATTGGAAGGCATTGTATAGATGGCTTGATGGGAAAGCCACCCATTTTTGTTGTACAGACACACATGTATATATAGATTCATCATTTCATTTGTCATATAATTGTTCTCATGCTTTTGATTTTAATATACATGGATAAATGTAGCGTAATTGTGATGGATATAGATATAGACTGATAGATGATGAATAAATGTGATTGGATAAATATAGACTGATAGAGGATAGAAATAGATGTGATTTGATTTGATGTGATTGATATGTGGATATAATTTTGATGAAAAATAGAGATAGATAGATGTAATGTAACTTGGATGTGCAAGTTTTTAAATATTTTGATGGATAAATAGATAGATGTGCAAGTTTTTAAATATTTTGATGGATAAATAGATAGATGTGATTGATGTATGGATTTTATTTTGATGAAAAATGGATATAGATAGATGTAGTGTAACTTGGATGCACCAGTTTTTAGATATTTTGATGGATAGATAGATAGATGTGATTGATGTATGGATTTTATTTTGATGAAAAATGGATATAGATAGATGTAGTGTAACTTGGATGCACCAGTTTTTAGATATTTTGATGGATAGATAGATAGATGTGATTGATGTACTCGGCACGTTTGAGATGTTAATTTAATTTTGATGAAAATAGATGGCCAGATCCACATGTGTTGATAATAGATGCTTTGATAGGTAAGATGATATCAGACAGAGGATAAATTTTGATTGAAATGTGAATTTGACTAGATGAAAAACAAAGAATAATGGGGAATACTCTTTGCGAGAGCCAAGGAAGTAATGAAAACGACCTTGACTAGAAATAAAGAAAATATGCCCGGATAAGAAAGAAAATGATAAGTTGGACTCCCAACCGACCCATAGATAGAATCCGGATAGGAAATCACAATATCATGCATGTAAGGCCCTACATGAGGTTAAAATAAACCTGACACTAACTAGCCGCAAAACAGATCTAGGAGGGAAACGAAAGGAACAGGAAGTAAGTATCTTATCAGAATTTTCAAGGGACAGAATACATGTCCATAGTGGGAAAATAGGATTCTCCATATGATCGACAAAAGGTCTTAAATCTCAGCTTCATGATTTTGGTAGAAGAGCAAACTGATCAATGCGGGAAGTTTGCTTGATATGGAAAGACTGATCAATATGGGAAGTCTTTCAGTGATGCTAAAAAGTGGATAAACTAACTGAAAGGCTGATTAATTGCAAGAAGCCTTGAATATGTCTTTGAAAAACAGCCGTCCTTCCAGGGAGCGGTCTGTATTTTGAATTTTAATGATAGCCATCCTTCGAGGGTATGGTCTATATTTTTTTCTTTTTGATTCTTTTTTTGATAATGTAGGGATAGCTGTCCTTTCAAGGGATCAGTCTATCTTTTTGGATAACATCTCTTCTTCTTCTTTTTTTTTTTGGTTCGAAAATCTTTTTTGGAAGAAGCTGAGTTTAGACCTAGATAGATCAGATGGAGGGGAAGAGAATATAGAAGGAACATGCACTCATGCCCCGAGTAGATCCGATTAAGATAAGCACTTGGGACAGATGAAGTGGTGATTAAGGTATTCCTACCATGAGGAGGAACGTATCCAAAAGAAACATGCAATGAGTAGAGCCGTGATACTCATATTTTAAGGTAAAAGAGGCAATAGGTAGAGAACCACATAGTTTCGAATCACCATGAAAGTATATGACTGGTTGTTTTAGATGGATGAAAGATCTGTGTTGCGACTAGACTTGTGTAAGATAGATTTTACACAGGTAGAAGGGCCATAGATGCAAGGCATTAAGAGGTTTCTGCTTCAGGTATACCATCCATGGAAGATAGACGATAAGCCCCAGACCCATATTTATGAGTGATTAATGTATGGGCCCATCCAGTTGGGAGCAAACTTACCACGTTGAATTCTTTCGAGTGTAGTGACATTTTGATTTTCTTTAAGAACAAGATCACCAATTTTGAAGTCACGGTGCTGCAAGTGCTTGTTATAAGCACGTTTGACACGCTCAAGATAGACTTGATGATGTTCAAGAGCGTTGAGACGCCGCTCATCTAATAATTCAAGTTGTGCTAGATGATTTTGACGATAGTCCCTCATCGGAGACAAATTCTCTAAGAGAAACACGAAGAGATGGGATTTGGACTTCCAAAGGAAGGACAGCCTCAGACCCATAGACGAGGGAAAAGGGAGTAGCACTAGTAGGAGTATGAATGCTAGTCCGATAAGCCCAGAGAGAAAAATGGATATGTAAATGCCAATCCCTACCAGCTCGACTAGTTACCTTTGCGAGGATGTTACGCAAAGTTTTATTGGAAGCTTCGGCCTGACCATTAGCTTGAGGATAGTATGGAGAAGAAAAACTGAGTTTGATATTGAAAGCGTTGCAGAGGTTCTGCAAATCAACGTTCTTGAAAGACTTACCATTATCTGTGATTAGCTTGTGTGGAACGCCAAAGTGACAAATGATGTGTTGATAGACGAAATCAACCTATGGGTTTAGCCTTTATTGAAGAAAGAGGGATAGCCTCCACCCACTTAGTAAAGTACTCAGTGGCAGTAATGATAGAATGATGACGTTGTGAAGAACGGAGGATTGATGAGACCAATAAGATCAAGACCCCATTGCGAAAAAAGGCCACAAATCCGCCGTAGGTTGTAAAGCTTGACTAGGGATGTGTGTGAGATTGGAATGTTGTTGACATTTGACGCATTTCTTAGTGTATTCACAACAATCTCGATTAAGAGAAGGCCAATAATATCCCAAACGTAAGATGCGTTTAGCTACAGCTAAGCCACTAAAATGTCCACCACAGATACCGTCATGGACCTCCTGGATAGCTTTAAATGATTCATGGGTTTTGAGGCACCGAAGCAAAATACCATCAAAGCCGCGTTTGTAAAGAGTCCCGCCTAGAATAGTATAGCGATTAGCGCGTTGGATAAAAGATCTTCTACCATTGGAAGTCAGATCTGGAGGAAGCACCGAATGAGATAGATAATCAACAATCTGTTGATACCACTCATCCTGAGTATGGGTTGTGACAACATGGATTGAGGTTAGTTGCCTAAGATGAGATGGTTGATCTAATCGTTGTACAGCCACATAAAGTCGCGAGTCTTCAGTAAAAGGTGGGATAAGTGAGGCTAAGGAAGCCATTGTATCTACGAATCGATTTGCAGTGCGAGGAATAGCTTGGATGGTGAATTTATCGAAAGATTGGAGTTGAGCAAGAACGATGTCACGATATTTTTGAAGGATATCATTCTTGCATTGATAGACACCCGTGACTTGATTAACGATGAGTTCAGAATCACCAAAGATGTCAATATGACGAGCGTCGAGATTAATGGCATTTTGGAGACCCAAGACAAGAGCTTCATATTCAGCCATATTATTGGTGCACTCAAAGTTCAATTTGTGTGCGACTGGGATAGGCGTACCCTAAGGAGGAATCATCACGAAACCCACACCTCCCCCTTGTTGACATTTGGATCCATCAAAGAAGAGCTTTACTTTAAATGGAGACAGACCAAAATCAATTTGTTGGATATATTCATCGGGGAATTGAGCAAGGGGGTTTTGAGTGTCTGGAAGAGGAGCATCAGCTAATTGATCTGCAATAACCTGACCCTTGATAGACTTTTGCGGGATAAACTCGAGATCAAATTCTGTCATAAGCATGAGCCAACGAGTGATACGATCATTGTGATAAGGTTTTGCATGAGTTGTCTTGAGTGGGTTGACACTTGTGACGATGTAAGTTTTGTGATTAAGGAGGTAATGACGAAGCTTAGAAGTTGCGAAGAAGAGAGCATAACACAGCTTTTCAGCTTCAGAATAACGTGTTTCATACTCATGGAGGGTGCGACTGATATAATAGACAGCTTGTTCTTTACCGCAAGTGTCCCGATGTGAGATCATGGCACCCAGAGCATGGTCAGTCACATAGATATAAAGATAGAAAGGGTCCCCCTCGCGTGGAGGTATAAGCACAGGTGGAGAAAGAAGATAAGCTTTGAGATCATCAAAGGCCTTTTGGCAATGTTCATCCCATTCAAAATGAACATTCTTACGGAGGAGATGGTGAAAAAGTTGACAACGGTCCGACAATTGTGAGATAAAACGACGCATTGATTGAAGACGTCCTTGGAGACTGCGGAGTTGTTTTAAGTTAGAAGGGGGAGGCATCTCAAGGATAGCTTTTATTTTTGCGGGGTCCACTTCAATACCCCTGATGGAAATGATAAAACCTAAAAGTTTACCAGTGAGAACGCCAAACACGCACTTAGATGGATTTAGACGAAGACAAAAGTGGATAAGCCTCTCAAAGAGAGGTGCAAGGATGAAAAGATGATCCTGACGACGTTTGAGGAGATCGTCAACGTAATCTTCCACAGTTTTGTGTAAGAGATCATGGAAGATGTAGGTCATTGCTCGCTGATAGGTTGCTCCTGCGTTCTTAAGACCAAAAGGCATGACGTGATAACAAAAGGTCCCCCAAGGAGTTATGAAAGAAGTCTTATTTTGGTCTTCTGGTGCGATGAGAATTTGATTATATCCAGAGAAACCATCCATAAGAGAAAGCATCTCATGACCCGCAGTTAAATCCACGAGTTGGTCGATATTAGGTAAAGGAAAATCATCTTTTGGACAAGTAAGATTAAGATCCCGGAAGTCGGTACAAATTCGAATTTTCCCAGTAGCCTTAGTTACAGGTACTACATTGGAAATCCATTGTGGATAATCAATGGGTTGGATGAAGTTAGCCGAGAGCAAGCGCTGTAACTCTTCTTTAACAAGAAGGGCTACTCTAGGGTGCATTTTACGTAATTTTTGTTTAACTGGTTTGATGTTGGGAAGAGTAACGATATTGTGGACCACAATATCGGGATCGAGTCCTGGCATATCCTCATATGACCAAGCAAAGGCTTGTCGATGGTTGGAAAGAAAAGTGGTAAAATCTCCTAACTCCTGTGGATTAAGAGACTGGCCGACCTTAATGATGCGAGGGTCTTCAGAAGTCCCTATATTAAGGTCGACAGTGGCTTCGTTGAGAAGCGTAGATGTGTCAGAAGGAATAGTCTTGGGAAGATATGAATCCTCTGCCCCCAGATAGGTGAGGACAGAATCATCATCCGCATAGTGGATAGTGTTGATAGTAGGAGAGTCGTCTCCAACTATTTCAGGGTAGATTAACGGTATGGAAGTGGACCTGTTGTTAGTCTTATAGGCTAGCGGCCCTAAGGAAATGGTATTGATCAAAAAAAAAAGTTAGGTGGGATGGAAATGTCATCATCCACATCGAGTGATGCTTCTGACTTAGCGGGAGAAGATGGTTCCTCAATAGGAAGAGGCTCATCAAGAATAGTGACTAGTGGCTTTTGAAAGAGGTTTAAATCCTAAACCAAATTTTTGATGTGGCATGAGAGTAGGAATGGATGTGAGGTCATGCACACCTTGTTCATATTTTCCTAGGCCAAAACCCTTCCACACGCATCGATATAAATAAGTTTTTGCAAACGTGGGATTCTGTAGATAATCGAACCCTGTTAAGTAAGGTTTGGTCCTAGGAGGAGAATCCGGGCGATAGTGAGGTGTATCAAGACCACCGTAGATGAAATTAGTCTGTTGATTGGGCAGACCAACGGTGATGATGCGACCGAGACCTGGTTGATATTCAGGTTGTTTATCTGGTCTACCATACTCACTAGGTTTGAGATGAGCGTCGAAAGAAAAGAGAGGAAGCTCTCCCAGTGAGAAACGCTGCAATGTCTCTTCTAGATTTTGTAAATCCGGTAGTTTGGTTACAAGTATGGAAGAAGATGAGGCCCCGTCAGGAGAAGCAAGTATTTTCCTTTAGAGGGGCAGACCTTGTGGTCATTTCGCATTGTGCAGAAGGAAAAAGATCTCCTGGATGAGTATATATTTTACCCTCATATTGATATTTTAAGCATCGATGGAGGGTGGATGGGACACAATGCATCACGCGAATCTAGGAGCGTCTGAGGATCATATTATAGTGGAATTTTCCTTCGACAATGTAGAAGAGTTCGTGAAGCAGCTTCTTACCTACTCGAATGGGTAAGACCACAGTTCCTAAAGTAATTACTAGCTGATCGTTAAATGATCGAAGGGCGAAGGGCGGGGGTGACACTACATTCTTTGGTAACTTAAGTTGCTCGAATGTGTGCGAGGAGATGACGTTGAGTGCAGCTCCACTGTCGATCATAACGCGTTTTAATGTAGTGTTGTCAATTTGGACTGTGATAAAGAGGGGAGTCTCTAAATCCTCTGAAGAAAGAGGAGGAATCTCCGAATCTTCAAAAGAAATGGCGGTTGATGGTCTATTCAATCTAACAACCAACTCGAAGGGCTGGGGCTCATCTGAATTTACTACGATGCAATGTAGATTATCAATCAGAGCCTGGCGATGTTGTGGAGAGGATTGGATGAGGTCAAAAAGAGACATTTTGACCGGAGCCTGGGTGAGTTGTTTCATAACACTCTCCTCAACTGACACAGGAATTTGAGCCCGAGGTGCAGCACGAATAGAGACCCGAGGTCGTGGGGCTAATGAGGAAGAAGGAACTCCTTCAGGGGCTGCAGAAATGACAACCCGTGGTCGAGATGTTGTAGATGAAGATGGATTATCATAGTGTTGGGTTCTAGTGGCGATATGGATTGTGTCAATTTGAGAAGGTGGAAGATCAGTTGGAGTGGAATCACTAGAGGTCTGAGTGGATCGTTGGGGCTCAGATGGAGCTAAGATGACAGGAGATACTTGTTCCTCCTCCTCCAGCAAAAGATCACTTTCTTCCAAAAGGTTGTTGACAACAACTTGAAGAGCTTTACATCCCTCAGTATCATGACCCGGGGTACGGTGGTAAGCACAAATTAGATCAGAGTTAAACCAGGTAGGTTTAACTCCTTTAGGGTTATAGGGTTTAATCGGAGGAAGGGATATGGATGAAGATTGGATAAGTTGGCGAAGGATTTCGGTGTAGAACCTGGTAGACGAAGATGAGGACAGAGGTGATGAAGGTGCCTCTTTTACTTTAACAGACTGCCGAGGCAAAAGAACCTGCATGTCAGGTTTGACAATCTTTTTAGGGATCATCTTATTTTTTTGGACATTTGGAGGAACAGTCTTGGGCACTTGAGATGGAAGTAAGTGAGACATGATTGATTTTGGTGGAGGGGGAGCCCCTAAAATAGATTTTGAAGATGATGGAGATGTGACAAGTGTTGTGGTCTTTAAAGATAAGGGAGGCTGCTTGGTCGAAACTAATAATTATTTAGATGATGTCGATTTAGATGAGGGAGAAGCTTCCAAAGTAGGTGTAATCGGAGGAACATAGGGCGTCCTTGGTTTTTGGTAATGAAGATGATGATCCTGATAAAAGAGGTGACGTCCTTTTAGTAGGTAAGTCCACTTTTCGGGGTGTTGGTGAAGAATGTGTTGTAGAAGAAGATGATGGTTTCGATAAGTGTGTAGAAGAAGACGCCTTCTCAGCTGGAAAAATCCAATCTTTTATGGGGCGTAGAGAGAGATTTTTGTGGGAAAGCACCAAGAGTCTTGATGGTTCGAAATATGGGCTTTCCTTTTTCAGGGATGGTGACAACTTCAACAGCATAAGGTGATTGTAACCTTTTCGGGGGAAGCAAATGGGGAAGTACTGATGATGCAATGTTAGATTCCGGTTGTCTCAGTCTAAGTTTAGGAACCAAGCGTATAGGTGTTGGTGCTACCTCTTTAGATTTTCCTTTAAGGGGTGAAGCAACATTGGTGATGGAAGAAGTGGGTGATGAAGAAGCAGCTCCTGGCAAAGGAACTACTTCTGATACAGTAATTGTGGGTGAAACTACTATAGGAAAGGATAGACAGGAAGAGTCAAAATCGAAGACGCTTCCGTCGGAGTCGGCACAATTATAGGTACGTTCACCAGGGGCATAGTTGCAGCGAGAATGGGAGCAACAGAAGTAGATGTATCTGCAGTGGAAACTCGAAGGGATGTAATTGCCTCGAGCATTGAAAGAATGTTTGACGATGAGACAGATGAGGATGACACTGTCTCGGGTATGGATGGAAGGTCGGACAAAGGAGCGGAGAGAGATGAACCCGTATCTAGCGATGTAGGAATATTCAAAGACGGGCTACCTGAAGATGGTGGAATTCCAGTGATTGACGAAGTGGAAGGAGGTTCTAATCCGGTTGATGTGTTCGCAGATGGCTTGGTTTCAGAAGAAGATTCTTTAGTAGAGATGAAGTTGATAGTATGAGTGTTTGGTTTTTGAGACTCTGAAGCATTATGGTTTGGGGAATGATTGGGAAAAGGTTGTTTAAAAACATCCAGTGCCTGATTTGGGGGAGCATTTGGGTTATCCAGAATGAGCTCGCCTTTATCAATGAATTTCTGGACAAGATTTTTAAAGGTCTGACATCGTTCGATGTCATGACCTTTGGTTCTATGATAATGACAGAAATCATTTTCCCTATACCAGAATGGACGTTCTTGGCTTTCATCAATATTCTTAATGGGGGGAAGTTCGATCATGCGATCTTCCAACATTTTCTCTAAGATAGAGGCATATGATTCCCCCAATGGAGCGAAGGATCGAGATGATGAAGTCCCTTTTCGAGAAGATGAGGGGTCTCTTTGTGGTGTTTGATTAGAAGTATTATCGACTCGTGATGTTTTTAATACGATAGCGTTGGTGGATCCCTGATTCTTGTCTTTAGAAGGGGAAGAATTTGGTTTGGTAAACCGAGAAAAATCGGGTTTAGATTTAGAGCGAAGTTTTAGCTTCCCTTGTTCAATGGCGCGAGATTCAAGTTTGCGTGCCATCGTAAAGGCTTCTTCAAAGGTATGAAAAGTTTGGATCCTTAAAGTGGAAGAAATGTGATTAGCACAAGATCGAGTAAACAACTCGATTTGTTGGGATTGAGGAAGGGAGAAAGACAATTGGTTGATTATCCCTCTCCAACGAGCGACAAAGTCTGCAATAGACTCATCATCGAATTGACAAATGTTATAAAGATCTGTAATCGAGATCTTATGCGCGATATTTATTGAAAAGTTTTCAACAAACATCTGGGCCAATTGAGAGAAAGAAAATAAGGAATGTTGAGGAATGTTATTGTACCAGTCTAAAGCAGGACCTGCTAGAGACATAGGGAAAGTACGGAGCATAAGCTCCTGATCCTGGACTATGAGGTAGCAAGCATGTTTGAATGCTCGCAAATGTTGTTGAGGGTCCTCTCGACTATGAAATTTTGAAAATTTAGGAAGTTCCCATTGGGGAGGATAAGGCTTAAAAGCCACTGAGGGGTGAATGGGTTCATTACACACTTCTTCACAAGGAGTATGAAGGTCGAGCCCCTTTTGTGGAGGCTTCCAAGTCTGCGATTTTCTTGAAAAGAATTTGAACCACGTCAGATTGAGGAGGAGGCACACTGGCATGTCCTACATAAGAAGCAAATGGTGGATGTTGTTGAGGTGTCAACGGGGGATTCATCTGTTGATTGGTAGGATGATAAGAGGAGTAACCAGGGGTTCTAGGTGACACCTGGTGGGGTATTTGCTGTGAAGTAGCTTGTGTATAGGCGGGCTGTGAGATAATAAGTGGTTGAGAAAATGAAGGTTGGATGACGGGTGGAGCCTGTGATTGGTGGACTCCTATGCTTGTTGATTGAATCGGGACAGATTGAGGAACATGAGTGCCGACTTGATTGGACATATTGGGGAACAAAACCTGAAAGGGGCCTTCTACTGCCAGATTAGGCATTAAGGGTGCCGATGCTAGAGGATGGGCGAAGGTCACTGTTGCTGGAACATTGGAAGAAAGACCCACTGGAGGACGAGAAGCAGGAGCCAACTGACTATTCGGAGGGGGTTGGCTCATAAAGAGGTACTGACCTTGGGACACGATGGAGGGCATAGATGAATTAACAACAATATGCGGGTGCGCAAACGCATTCATTATAGCCAGGGCAGAGGACCTCTCAGAAGTAGGTTGTGGAATATTTGAGGTAACTACGGTGTTAGGAATAGGTAAGGCTATTTGAGAACTAGTCAATATGGTCGGTGGAAGAGAAAAGGGAGGCACAGGGGCCTCGCCCTTCTCCGTGACTCGAGGCAAGAGAGATGATGCAAACTGTTTTACCAAGGCCTAGGATGGTTCATGAGAATAATCATACACTTGCTGGATTGGTGGTCCTTGATCAGATATCTGAATAGACTTGTGTACTAGGTAGTCCATGAGGGCTACCGGATTGCGATCGAGGAGCGCCTGAAATTCAGGATCCCCGCGAGGAACATACTCTGAGTTAGACGTAGATGATATTTCTGAAGGACTAGGGGAAGCTGGACGTGATGGGGTTACTTTGGCTTGATAGAAAGGATTATATGACCAGGATGGGGAACCAACTAACAGCGGTCCCGAGGAAGATTTGGGGGGTGCCGAAACATCCACGCTAGTGGTAATCTCGGAAGAGGAAGGGGCCAATTGAGCCATTCTTCTAGATTGTAACCGAGTGATGACCGTCATAAACACACAGCAAAGAAGATTGACCTAACTAATGCACAGACAATTCAAGCAGCGCAGGTGATTATCTCCTTTAAGTTTTGATGCTTTTAAGAAAGAAAATATTAGGGAAGGCTTTTTAGAACAGGAACTACTCAGATAGCCAAACTAAGGATGGTTTGGGGAATGTTTGGTGAGGAGTCCCGAAGGCACTTCAGTAAAAGACCGGTACGTGGCTTGATATAGGGGCCTACCCCCGCACTTCACACACCGCTGCGATAAGGGAGTCGGGTGCTTTGCCAATATATACCAGAACTTCCGTGAATTTATAGCGCGGCCTGAGTACCGCGTAGGCTCTTCCTCTTGGATGTCACTTCCAAGTAGGCGAGGCCAGGGAAGGAATTTTTGTTTAAATGCTTTATACCTAGTGATTTTGGCTTTGTGTGCAAGGGTGAAAAATAAAAATCAAATAGTGTCACTACCGATTTTGATCAATTTTCCAGCCTAATTAAAACTAGATGAAAAACATGCAGCAGCAATGACAAAGAAAAGGTTCTTTTTAAGCACTTAAAAACGAAGTGTTTGATTTCGATGAAGACAAGTCAAACAGATTCTTTCCCAAATGCGATTAAATTCCTTTTAAGAACCAAAAATTGAAATGTTCGAATGTGATAGACAACAAACAAAGATTTTTTATTTTTTTTTTAATTTTTTATTGGTTCCTAAAAAGGAGAAAACACCGTAAAAGAGGAATACCTGTAGATTTAGCTCTCCAAGGTGTGTGGACTTCAAAAAGCGCGTTGTTGAGCTTTTCCCCTCGAACAATCCCACGAACAAGCAAAGTGCTCCGCAAGAAGAGGTTAAGCAAACACCAAACAAAACCCAGAAAGATATATCCGGATAATGGTGAAACGGAAATTTCTATTTCAAGGAACTAGGAAAATTCCAAGGAAATAAAAATTTCACAAAAAGAGCAAGATTAAAACGATGAAAGGAAATGCTCAAGCAGAACTGATAGAAATCAGTGAAGAAAAAGAACAAAGCTCAAAACTAAAAAAAAGAAATGAACTTGCCAATAAGGGACTTTGGTTAGGTCCCACCGGGCGTGCCAGAATGTAGATCAAGGATTTCGCACTTGTTACCTATCCAAGTTAATGCACCAAACTAAACACAAAAACCCTGAAAAACTCCAATAAAATTGATACCTGATGGACAAGATCCGAAGATGTAGACGGATAAGGAGGTCGATGTAGATAAGACGGGCGCACACGAGAAATTCGCACAATAGATCCGAGTAACCTACAAGACACCGATGCTTGACAGAAAAAGACCACGTTAAAAAGTATTTAGGTGGACTGCCTGAGAAGCGGGTCCGGGAAGCGATAAGCTTCCTCGGCAGATATCAGTCCACGTTTTCAATTAAGTAAAGAAGCATACATGATAAAAGATGTACATATAAGACTAGATTTTCTGATTACAGTAATGAAACCGAATTTAAATAGCAGACAGAAAGCTACAGAAAACAGGAAACTATGAAATAAAGCTGGATTTGTGTTACCTGTGTCCTTTTACCTGTCTGCAGGATGATCGGCGTCGATTATGTAGAATCGGCGTCGATTTATGTGATCGGCGTCGACTGATGTGATCGGCGTCGACTGAAACAGATCGGCGTCGACTGAAAGCAGATCGGTCAATCGGGGACAGTGCGAGAAGATTCAGAAATTGGAAAGTGAAGGACGGATCGTCAACGTCTGCTGGATGTGCCGAAGTTGGTGAGATACTGGAACAGAGTCACCAGAAGATCGATGGATACGTGCGATGTTGATGTGATAGGAGCAGAGTAACGGTGCTCCTCTCAGGGATTGATTCAGACAGGATCCTATCTCATTTGATACACTTGATGCTAAAAGATCTCTCTTTCTTACAACCTGTGTCTCTTTCGCAATCTGTCTCTTTCTCTCTCTCTGTTCGTGCGCGTGTTCTTCCTCCTTTTTTCGTCTTTTTTTTTTCGTCCCTAGAACTGAGTTCTGGGTTTGTATTTATAATCGGCGCCGCTGCTAAAAAATCGGCGCCGACCATATAGGTCGGTGCCGATCGCGGGACAGACTCCTGAGATGGCCAAAATGAACGATTTCTATAAAGATAAGAGTTACCCCAAATACGGGAAATATCCCGCTTGGGGAAGAGGAAAAATAGGGGTGATACATAGATAGAATAAATTTGGGGTAGATAAGTGGTTAAGATACATGGGAAGAGGTGTAATTAAATATTTAATATTTAATTACTCACGAGTAAGATACAATGGGGTGAATTAAACTTAAGATAGGTGTTTAAATCACAAATCGGATAATATCCCAACGGGATAGTGGTGACGTAAACGTGTCCCAGGCTACCTGAGCAGGGAAACGAATGTGAGGGACACTAAATTGAGTAGCCAATTTTAAGTGTCTACACTCCTTCCCCATTCTTGGTAAGGAAACCCCTTTCGGGTTTGAAAATCCTTCTAAGAAGGATTGGTGAAAGGGTGGAGAAATAAGGAGGGCTTAAATGAAATTGGAGAAATAAGGAGGGTATGGAGATCTTGTTTTTGTGCATCCAATGATGGTTGTAAATTTTGGAAAACTTTCTTCTCTTCCCCATTTTAGAGGTAGAAATTGGGTTCTCCTCCTTTTCATCTTTACAAAGTTGGAGTCTTGTTTTGGATATTGTCTTATTTTGTGTGGATAAAATGTTGTTTGTTCACCCTCTCTCTTGTGCATAGTTGTGGATAGTTGTCCTCTTTCCCATGGGCTTGGGGGAGGCTAGTTTGCATCCCAACCTTGGGAAGGCATGTAATGATGCCTATGGTTGGGTGGAAAAACAAGCTTCTTCTCCTTATATGGTTTTCTTGAAGGCATTTGAAGTTGGAAGTTTGGTGATAGTTGGAGTTTATTTGGCATCTTCTCTCTCCTTGTGGACATTACCTCCTTGTATCTCCTTTGGATATGGCTTGGTGGAAGTTTCATTGTTGTAAAACCTCCTTTTTGTATTTGAAAATTACTTATAAACTAGAGTAGGTTTACTTGAACAATCTCTCTCTTCAAGCTTGCAAAGAATCTTGTAACAAACCTCCTTGAGTAGTTATGTATTTGGATAAATTGGTTTATGTGAGCTTCAATCCTTGAAAAGGAAAGAAATGTTGTAATAGTGGTTTTCTTTAATATGAAAATTTGATTGGAATCTCCCTTTTGAAAAGAATGACTTATGGAAGCTTTCCTTTTGTGTAAAATCCTCCTTGTAATTGGAGTTATATGTAAACTAGCATCCCATTTGTTGATAAATCTACCATCAATATTTGCATGTTACCTTGCATTGTTTTCTTTTGAATACTTGAAAGGATATAGAACTATGCTTCCCTTTTTGGAAACTTGAACCTTGGAAATAAATGCTTGTAAGATAGTGAAAGTTTTCTTAATATGAATGGTTGGGACCACTTTTTGAAGGAAAGTGAGTTATTGAAAGAAATTACTATTCTTGTTGTTGAATATCCCTCTTGCAAAAAAAAAATTGAACTATGTTTGTAAGAACATTAGAAATGAAATCAAATTCCTTTTTGCATTGAATCTTATAACTATCATCAAATGGAAATACTCTCCTTCTTACATTTTACCTCTTCTTGTAATTGTAGGTAAAATGAATAAATGATATGAAAGTAGTTTCTTTTTTGTTTTCCTTTCCATGAGTAGTTAAGAAATTGAGTTTTTTTTTTTGGTACATCGAAAAAAAAAAAAACCATTATACCTATTTAATTTATATATATATATATATATATATATATATATATATATGTATGTATGTATGTATGTATGTATGTATGTATGTATGTATGTATGTATGTATCTATCTATAGATAGATATATACATACATAGATATGTGTGTGTGTGTGTAATATATTACATATTAATAAATTTAAAACAAAACTTAATAAATAAATAAAAAATACAAAAAAAACCAAACTGTTTGGGGAGGCCGAACCCTCCCCCCACCCGTATGTGGCCTCCCCTTCTCCTACGGCCTGTAGCCCCCTCCTGACTGCGTCTGTTCCCCCATCCACTGCGGCACCTCCCATATGCTCAGCGCCACGCCTATGCCATTCCACCGCCACTACTGCACCCACCCTCCACCGCTGTCGCCCTTTTCCCCCTTGTTGTCCATGCACTTGCCCTCCTCCCGCCCACGACCTACGACCTTCCTCCCTTCCTTCTCCAATCGCTGCCTCCATCCTTTTACAAAAAAAAAAAAGTGTGTGTGTGTGTGTGTGTGTGTGTGTGTGTGTGTGTGTGTGTGTGTGTGTGTGTGTGTGTGTGTGTGTGTATCAAAAATAAAAGAAAGAAACAGTTCCTATACTATATGAATCTCTCAAACAAAAACAAGACTGATTTAACAAAACTCCATAGTCCCTCCACAACCTGCAAATAACAAACACAAGCAAATGAGAGAAGGAAAGAAAAGGAAAGGAGAAACATAGAAAAGTTAGGGTAAACATTAGGGCAAAAGGAGATCAAGGGCCAAGATTGATTCAATCCTAGGGTCCATAAGTGACCCTACTTTGTTTAGTCATGGGATTTAAAGTGGGAATGGGAAAATAAATTTTGGGGTGTGTGGGCAAAGAAATTAGAAGGGGGGGACTAATTAAGTTAAAAAAAGTTGTATAGACTTAGTAAAATTTGTGTTTATAAATTTATACTTAGTAGAATAAAATAATTAGATTGTGTTGGGCTAGGGTTTATGCGTCTTTGGGAAATTAATAATTATTATGAATTAAATATTAACGGAAGGGGTTAAGTAGAGCATTAGTAATTATTGGCCACTTAAAAAAAAAATTATCCCAGATTTTTAGTAATATCTGGTTTGATTTCGTTGTCCCGAGGCAGGACATTACAATCAAGGAATGGCAAGAAGGACTTCTGGCCCTTTTAGACTAGCCATGTGAACTAGTTCTTAGCAACAACTGTAAGGTCAAAAGAGTCGAGGAAATTCATTTGTAGTTTTTCAATTCCATAAGAACAATGGCCACTTTGGGTGTGCTAGATAACTTAGGTAGGGGGACTAACAAATCATGAGAAAGATGTTCCTTGGGGAGACTTTGGCCATTGGCATATTCCTTAATAGTTGGCTTAGTCGAGCCATTACTACTGGACACCTTGGCTTGAGCCATTTTGTTCTTGTTTTTCCGCCCTCCCAGGGTTTTCCACTCTTCCTCCTGAGGGGGTTTGACAAATTTACAGTTCGTCTTAGGCACTGAGAAATTACACAGGACATACAAAGGGAAATAATTGATCTTATGATAAGAGGCATAACAATGAAAATAAGTTTTAGGAAGGTTAATGTATAAATCACTTTGAGAGTAATGAGTATCTCCCATTTAAATTTCCATGAACTCCTTCAACTCTAAAGAGAGGTCAAGTTCAACACATATTATTTTATGAGGCTGAGTGTTATAAAAGGATTGAGGTTCCATGTAAACAACTCACCCTATAGAAGAGGTGATTTGGTGTATAAATTCAACACATGGTAGTGGAATAATGGGGAATTCCATCCAAACGGGAACCTTAAGATCCACATACTCAAAAACCACAAAATATTTGGTCCAAGGAGAAAGGACCAAAAGTGAGTTACGCACATACCAATTGGCAGAGTAGTTCAAGATAGTCAGGGCATGCGATGGGTCAGAAAAATGGGAAAGGACAAAATCTTTAGTTATGTTCTGCACACGTTTGAGTCAGATGCCATGAGCATCCCAGCCCTAGTTAACCCATGATTTTAGAATTCTTTCAGAGCATATGCGACCAAAAAAGTACTCGATAAGAAAAAATTGTTCATGCCATTGGCATGTAACCTTAAATTCAAGAACTGGTAAAATAAGATTAGAAGGAGAAGTATTATCTCGTGAAAAACCTTCAGAACAAACTTCCAAGGGCATTTTTACAACAACACCATTGTTTGAATCTCCACAAGCTCCAACCTCAGAAACAATATACAGGCTTGAGTTGTAAGGATATATTATATAGGGGTTCCAAAGGGGTGAAAATCCCTAGCATAATCTAAAAAAGGTATAATTCTATAATGATTGAAGAGGTCGCGGTATGACATGCAAGCTAAAAAACCCTAACAGAGAAAAAATTATCGCAACTAAATTCACCTAATTTTTGAAATTTTCAACCAACATAAAATTACATTGGATCTAAACCCCAATAAAAAAATTCCCTAAAATTCAATTTATTTCATTCTTCCTTAAAATGTAATAAGTGATCTGTAGTACATGTTGAATTCCCATAGCACCCCAGTCCATGCTAAACATTTATGCTAGTTGATGCTATCCTCTCTTTAACTATGATTAGAAATTTTTTTATTAATACCCATCCTTATCATTAATTATGCACTCGGGTACATTTATAGGTCCTAAAAGCATACTTGAATTTACATGATTTTAAAGTGAGAAAACTAGCAATTGACAGTTATCTTTGGCCTCTTTTGTGTGTTTCTTATTTTCTATTCGGCCTTGCACACCCTACAACCTAGTCAAAACTTTATTTTCTTTATATTTCATGACTCTAGATGTCAACACCTAGCCAAGACACCAGCACCCATGTCCTGTCTGGGTGCTCCTGAGCTCTTTCCACTTTACTCACTCTTTTTGGGCCTTTTTTATCTTTTGGGAATATTATTTTCTTATGGGTAGACCTTCCAATTGTCAATTGAGAAATTCAATCAAGGGAATCATATAAATACAACACTATGTGATCAAAATAAAGGACCAAGCTCTAAGCATACTTATTATCACCTAAGCTTACACATCCAAAGGCATCGAAATCATTCAAAGGCATCCATCTAGCATTCATTCAAGGGACAAGAGACTACATTTTATACATCACGACATAGGAAGGGGAAGTTTCTTTATTCCATCCACACATCTATCTACAGTGCTACATCTAGCTAGCCCACTATTAAGTGCACTTACACAAGGGCATCCTAGGGAAAAATTTATACACACACGCATAAGAAATGACATGGATTCTGATATGTATTACAACACTTGGGTGTAATATCACTCTATGGGGAGACTGTTAATGCCAGTTTGACTCCCCATATTGCATCTTTATTTTTTTTATTTGATGTGGTTTTAGGTATTTTGCATGTGAATCTTTATTTTTCAAGTTATAGGTACATTGGAAATCATATTGCAACACACAGGCAACCAACAAAAAATATTTGTGACATTTGTGTGAAACAGTGAATATCAGGTTCTGACCATTTTTTTAGTCACATGCGCCCATTAGAGGTCATCGGCACCCGGGTGCCCTTGTCTATCCATGGGTGCCCGTGTCTTATAATATTCCCTCAATCTACAATATATTTTGATTATTTATGAAAATTTTCCCTTTTTGTTCATCAATTTCCCCATTCTTGATCAGTTCCAGGAAAAACACAAATCAACTAATTCCATTCCTCTCTCTTTTACACTTAACGTTTCATATTTTATTAGCTTATTGCTTGTGTCAAATCTGTAATTTAGCATTTTATTAGCATATGTGACTCTGCAATTAGGTTTTAATAATAAGTTTATTTTTTAAATCATTTGGTGAACCCAAATTCAAATACACTTGGATCCTTCTTTTTCTTCTCCCATGGCTCCTAATAATCCTCTAATCTCATTGCATGAATTGCTTCAAATTCACCCACATTGCAAATATGTTCTTTAAAAAACCCTAGACACTATGTATCTTCCTCGCAGTACGCCACCCGCTCAAGTGATATTTTTTATCATCTATCTGGTGACTCTATCGCTCCTAATCCTCCATCTAATTAACCCATCTTAGAGTCAATTCAAGCTTTGCATTATTTATTCCAAGATAAAATTCAAGCTATGGAAACAATGATTACATCAATTAAATATGAAATGAAACATCTTAAGGCCACTTCTCAATCCAATGTTATCACTTCTTATACTCCTCATCCTAATTCTGTGTCTTCTACATGTGCTTATATAAATAAACCTCAAGTCTTACCACTACTGACACCTCTCAAGTTTGATTTCAATGGTAAGCCACATGATATCATTCCTTAGCTCTTCACTCTTCAATTGATAAAATTTCCATCCACTAATTTCTACTCTCTTTATTGGCTTGCTAAATATCAAATTATCCCATTTTGTAACTATCATCAAATTAATGGACATAATGACAATGATTGTTATGCTCTAAAATGAAAAATTGGACACCTTAAGCGTCATAGTTTGATTTCATTTGGTACAAAAAATGTTGCTACATGTTCATCTCCAATTGCTAAATCCCAATGGGCTCCTAAATCTGATTCATCTATGTATAATTAACATCATTCTATAGTCACTCATGTTTCTTATTCTATAAGTCAAGAGTCACCTAAATAATCTCCTTGCAAAGTGAATCCAACCCCTCCTCCTTTCAAGTCTTCTACATCATTATCAATCCCACATAAGCTACCACTATTATAGGTCCCTCTCTATCCTACTCCACTTCAACATCCAATTATTTTTGTCAAACAAACTATTCCTTACATTTATGGCCAAGACATGTTTCAAGCTCCACCATCATGACATGGTTCTTCTCTACATCACACACTTGGGGGGCATCATTCTTTCTTCCCCCCTTCAATCATTAAAAATTCTTTCTAGTCTCTACACATATGCATTATGCTTCATGATTTACATATGGACTTCCTTATCTCTTTTATACATCATGATACACACAACTTGTATCACCATTACCCTATGAAAAACTCTAGTTCCATGGTTCATACTCGACTGCCGAGCATCTAAATCTGAATTGAACCTCACCAAATTCACTAGTTACACTCTATGCTTCATGATATACCTATCTTGTGTACATTAGCAAACCATTACGCTATGATGCGCTCTAGTTATATGGTTCTTACTTGATTATTGAGGGTCTAAATCTGAAATGAACCTCACGGGACACATTCAATCTCTACACTATATGCTTCATGATGTATCTTTCTAGCACACGTGTTCAAACCATTTCCTAATGACACACTCTTGTTTTATGGTTCATTCTTGATTATTGAGGGGTATTTTATAAATGAACCTCATATTGTACTCATCCACATTTGTTGTGGGGCATGCTTCCCCTATCACATTCACATTGCATACCATTCCATCTCATCCACACACTGCATATTGGTGCTATATTGCATATCTTGGTTGCACTTATTCGTGCTTGCTTATACTTACATGTTAAACTTTTCTTATTACGTTAGCCAGATATCCAATATGTCATTATCTTTATCATATACACATATGCGTTCACTTGGTATTTAGTTATAAATGAATACTTCCTATAGATATTCACATGCAACAAATATGCTTGGCATTATACCTCTTACCAGTCCCACCATGGATCCTCGAGGAATCTACATTTACTTTCTCACATACTATAGGTGTTATTGTTTCATTTTATACTACTTCCTAATTCTTACTAGCACACTACTTTACATTGATACATACACACTTCAACATACTCTTTCTCTTTCTAACATACTAATAGGTTCTTCATGTGCATCATTTTCCTTGCAGTACTATTTTATTTGCTATTATTTGACATTTTATGTTATTGTTTGTAGGCTATGCCCTATGTCTTGTTTGATCACTGCTTGTATGCTTGTGGTCACTTTGGCCCTGATTGTCTTGTGACATTGTGAGCAATGTCCCATGTTTGAAACCCACTTTTTGTGGTCCATATTGTATGCATATTTTCTTGTTACATTGTTTTCTACTTTTTCTACTAACACACATATCTAGCCACTTGTTTTGCATGTGCCTTGGTTTCTACCATACACATTACTTCCCCCCTAGAGGGAAACAATTTAGGTCAGTATCACGGCCTCTATTTTGGGCCACATTCTCCTATTGATGTCGCATGCACCCCAAAAGAGAGGGGGCATACATTGGGTGAATCAGTCACCCCATATAGAAGCTCAGAGCTATAGTACATGCCTACACACTACATGAAAAAAGCATTCATACAGTCACAAAATGACCCAAAAGCTAACTTGAGCCCACAACACAACAAAGACACAAACACCCAGGATCACACAACAATGCCCAAGTTCCTATGTCCTAGGGGCACAAACTAGAATATTCTTAAATCAACACAATTCACAAAAATTTACATAGCAACTTCACAATACAGGCACAATCCTATAGCAAACAGAATGAATTTATCTCCATTTCAAAAAATTGGAACAAACATTACACACAGAATATATCATGAACAACAGGGACAAAACATGATCACACCATTTGTAATGTTGTATAATCGAGCAAATTCATGGAAGAATATTAACACCAAACCTCTCTCCCTAACACTTTCTCTTTGGCATGAGATCACCCAAAAAATTCGCATTTGGTGTGAGATCGCCCAAAAAATTCCTCTTGGTGTGAGATCTCCAAAAAACTCTCTTCTACAACATTTTAGGACATTTTCTATCCTCTTCACTCTTTACAAATCAGGTGCAGACTTTCCATCTACTACGTTTACACACTTTTACATGATTTACATACTTATGCAAATTTTTCATATACACATCTTTCACTACTTCACACTTCTTTTGTAGTTCCGTCCTTAATACGCAACAAGAAGCATCCTTCAAAAAGTTACAAAAACAATAGGTGCAACACATATGCTTCACCCCTAGGGTCACTTTCCCTTCTTAGTTTGCACACTTCACTTGTCTCTTTGGAATGTTATCACCATCACACTCTACATGGTTATGAGGTATACATCTCTTATCTACTTATATTATCGATTATTCACTCAACAATATTAAGTGGGGGAAAATGTAGACACAAAATTATGCACTTGGGTACATTTCTAGGTCCTAAAAGCATACTTCCATTTACATGATTCCTAAGTGAGAAAACTAGCAATTGACAACGATCTTTGGCCTCTTTTCTATGTTTCTTATTTTCTATTTCACCTTACACACCCTATAGCCCAGTCAATTTTTATTTTTATTTTTATCTTTCATGACTCTAGACACTAACGCCTAGCCACGATGCTAGCTCCCATGTGCCCTCACCCCCTCTATGTGCCCCTAACCTCTTTCCAATTTACTCACTCTTTTTAGGCCTCTTTTATCTTTTGGGCATCTTATTTTCTTATGGGTTGGCCTTCTAGTTGTCAATTTTTAAATTCAATCAAGGGAATCATATAAATACAAAGCTATTTGATCAAAATAAAGGACCAAGCTCTAAGCATGCTTATTATCACCTAATCTTGCACATTCAAAGGAATTAAAAGCTTTCAAATGAATCTATCTAGTACCCATTCAAGGGACAAGGGACTACATTTTCTACATACACAACATAGGAAGGGAATGTTTCTTTATTCCATCCACGCATCTATCTACATTTCTACATCTAGCTAGCCCTTTATCAAGTGAACTTACACAAGCGCACAATTTCTACACACACACAAAAGAAACTACATGGATTCTGAGATGTGGTGTAGTGCTTGGTTATAAGCTCACTCTATCCAATGACCACTGGGGTCAATCTGAATCCCCATATTACATCTTTCTTTTTTTGGAGTTGATGTCATTTTGGGGGTTTTCTAGGTGAATCTTTGTTTTGCAAGTTATAGGTACCTCGGAGATCATGTTGCAACACATAACAGACCAACACAGAATATTTGTGACACTTGTGAGACATAGTGAAGATAAGGTTCTGAAAATTTTTGCAATCATAGGTGCCAATTATAGTTCGTCAGTGCCAAGACACCCCTGTACATCTATGGGTTACCGTGTTTGGTCATATTCCTACAGTCTGTAATTAGTTCTAAACATTTGCGACAGTCTTCCATTTTGTTCATTACTTTCCCTAGTCTAGATCAGTTCTAGGAAAAGTGAAAATCAACTAAGTCTCTTCCTCTCTCTTGTGCACTTATGGTCTCATATTGTATTATCTTATTTATCGTGTCAAATATGTACATTGAAATTTTATTATCATACATGACTCTTCAATTAGGGTTTAACAATAAGTTTATTTTTGTTAAATCAATATGTCATGTCCCTTCTTAAAATCTCCTCTCTGTCATATCCTATGGCTAACCCAAAAGAAGAATAAAAGAAGTTCCAAACCAATACTTTATCTTGAACCCCAAAAACCCTAATTCTTCTCATCATTACATCATTAGGTCTAGTCCTATAAATCCCACTCATTAGTAAGGAAAGAGGAGCTCCTTCCTGATCTATAGAAACATTGCACTTATAAAACTCTTTTTAACTATTTTTATTGCCTCTAAAGCATTTTTCACCTCAACCCTATATTTCCTACCTCTTTTGCTTATAAAAGAGGAACCCAATAGCTCCTTAGATTTCAAATTAAATGGCGCAATCAAGCATTTTACATCAAACTAAAATACTACCTTATTCTCATCCAAATATGTCATGGCCACAACCCCCTAATCTAGGTTATCAAAATTTACATCCTCCTCAATTTTCCTATTAAGAGAGTCCTCAACCCCTACCCTATTTTAGAATTCCCAAAACCATATCCTAATCCAAATTAACTCCATTCTCTTCCTTCTCAATTTTCATCTCATCTAAAACTTCATCCCCTACCTTATCCAAAATCCCCACATATATAGCTAATTTTGGGCCTAAAAACTCCTGCACCCCATAGGGATGCATTTGAAGATCAATAATCACCCATGGTCCCTTAGGTGTTGAAAATATCATCTCTAAATACAACATACCCCTCTCGTTGTCAAACTTATCTCACAAATTTTCTTGCCTCTTCAATACCTTATCCTGTGATGTTCTTAATTTGTTATGCTGCGGATTATTTCGCAAGAACCCTCCATCCTCTTAGATCCCAAAATCAAGTACATCCTTATTTTCTATATTTTCTTGCATCCATCCCACACTCTTCTAAGAAATATTGAACCCCTTCATTCTTTCTCGAGAACCCTAATTCCTCTTACATCTTACAATATCCCATAGCCTTCTTTTCATCTTGTCTTTTAACCATTTCACACTATGTTGAGAAATACTAAACCCCTTAATTTACCTTACCCCAATGGGGGACATCCTCTGAGGGGGGATTTTTCTACAAATTTTTCTTCTAACCTCCTCTTCTTATCCCCTTATTATTTTTCCACTAATTTTTTTTTCCCACATATCCAACAATGTTCCACAGAAAACACTTTCTTTGTTGTGCTTCGATTTCAAATTATTGATTGAATATTTTCCTTCCCACATCCAACACCACCATTATTGGGTAAATATTTCTCTTATCCACTATGATTTTGAATCAGGCATATATGGAATCCTTTCTTAAAGATCTTGGATCCACTTCACAAAACCCTCACAGTGCATTACCAATCATTCATAGGAACATTAGGTTCCACTATTCCAAGGTAAAAGAATACAACCTTATCCATATTTCCTTAGATTTATCTATTTGGGTTTCTTTCATGAAATATATACACCAAGGATGAATAAACGGTCAAGTCTTTCCCTACATACCAAGTACCTTGATTTTTAGGCATCATATTTCTATCTTCCTCAGTGGTCATAGTGTACAAGAGAACCAAGAAATAAAAGAAATACTTAGAGAAGATCAAGAGTTGGGATAAAATGGTAGTCCATCTCTTCAAAAGGACCAATTCATTTCAAAATATTACCAAACTAATCTATGATCTGATAGAGATTCAAAATCTAAAGAAAAATGACATGACAGTCCAACTGATCTCAATCATCTAGAGGAGTTATATAAATTAACAATTAGGGTTGGTCACATATAACAATATGTGGAAAAGGTGGCTAGATAGATCGATGGATTAAATGTAAACATATAAGATGAAATTCCTTTATTGTATCACCAAGATCCAATAATAGTATAGCATATCACATCCTCCTACAGAGAGATTATATTGATTCGAAATATTATATATAGAGAGAGGGGGGGGATTAACCAAATCTATTCCATAGATGTAGAGGCAATTAAGAAAGCTACATAGGTAAATTTGAATTATCTAAGAGTGCTATCTATACTATGCCCCAACTCTCTATAGATCCTCCTAGGCATAACATATCACTTAGAGAGTCTCGTTAGTAATACTACTTGATGATCTCCCAGGGGCCATCTCTATCTTGCACCCACTCTACTCTATATGATAATCTACCTATATGACAACATCCTATCCTATCCCTCATATCCTTAGTTCCTCCACCTGGCTATATACAATAATTGTATATAATGGCTCCTACGGCACCTATTTTGCCATCTATATATAGTGGGAGGGGCTCCCACATAGTGAGAGGTTGATCTTGATTACTATTACAATGATTATGGAGACTCAGTATTCAAGGGGTATATGTAAATTTTTTTATGGGTATACCCTATTACAAGGTGGTATAAACATAGTTATAGGTTCACTCAATGAAGTGATAAGCCAATTTCAAAAAGTTAGAAATCAAATGTGTTTTTGATTCTCAAGATAAAAAAAAAGTGCAAGAGAAGACCATACACAAGCTTTGGTCTACATCAAGAAAATAATGGAAAAACAAAATCCATTAAAGCATTTAGATACTTTAGAAAATGACTAGTTTTATAAAAATGAATACCTAAATTTTTGGTAATTCTTAAACCCAAATATATGTTACCATTGTATATTTCACTTCAATACCTTTCCAATGAAATAAACATGGAGCCATTTTGAGGTTGAGAGAAAATGTTATGGCCTCCGAAAGACAGGTTATGCACTAAGTGTAACATAGGCACGACCTTGTGAGCACCAATACACCCTTAAGAGCACCAGCACGCCCTTAAGAGCACCAGCACGCCCTTAAGAGCACCAGTGCAGCCTATACACAGGAAACAAAATGTAATGAAGTGTAGGCACATCCAGTGGAGCATGAACACATCCCTGAGAGCGTGAGCACATACTATATGACATGATCACACCCCTATCGGCATGAGCGTACACCTTTAGGCATGAGCACGCACCTTCTTGTAGGTAACATGGGTTTTTACAAAAAAACTTTGAAATATCTCAAATATTTGACTTCTTGTTGGAATTTTGATAGCACTTCACCTCCTTATATCCTGCAAAGAACATAAAAATGCAACCTCTACTACTAATCTAGTTTTAAACAACTGTCAAATGAAAATTGATCTACAAAAATTTGAAAATTACTCTAAAAATCTTGAAAGTAATCTAGAAAATTAAAAACTAGTTTAGAAAGCTTTAAACTAATCTAGAAATTTTGAAATTAATCTAGAAAACTTGAAAATAATCTAGAAAACTTTAAACTAGAAAGATTGAAATTTAAAAACTTTGAAACTAAGTTAAAAATCTCAAAAATGAGTGCAATGGGATTTTCTCCCACCGGGCGTGTCAAATGAAGACTACTAAAATTTCCAAGCAAAGCTAAACTAACAAGACTAACACCACATAGTTGAACTTAGCAAATTCTTATTGAATCTAACAATAGTTACATCAAATATAAAACCTTAATGGAATACTTGAAACAACTAACATGAATATAATTCAAAACCTAGCTAAAACATGCCTACTAGTTTGTTCAATTGCTAGGTAACATAGACCTAAATAGATCTAGGAGCAATCAAATTGGGGGTTTGTTACTACTACAAGAAGGTGAGATCATCTCTCCAACAATGACTACAAGATCATATTGGATACCCATATACTAACCCCATTGAAGACTTGAGGTGAGGATTGAGCTTGGCTATTATTCATATTTCTTATATGATATGCAAAGCAAAACATGGTGCAAAGTTTAAATGTATGTGGTTAGTAATTTTTTATAGTTTTTCCTTTGAGGAAAACTTGCATCTTGGTGCATGTGGGACTAAAAGCACAAGTTAGATTAAGAATTTATAATCCTAATTAAGGCTTCTTAATCATGATTAGTGAATTAACAAGTGATTACGATGCGAGGATCCTTAATAACCCACTTAGGGTCGATTAGGAGGCTAGGATAAGATTTTGAATCTTGTTGAGATGTTGTGGAGGGAATTGGGGTGATTTTGAGTGGTTAGAAGAGGGGTTTGAGCCAATAATAGGGTATATTGACCAAAACAAGATTAAAACAAGCTTAATTAGTTGTTAATTGCTAATTGTCTATTTGGAAGAGGATTTTGACTTATGATTCATCATAAAGTGGCATCCTAAATGTGAAAGATGGTAGGTAATAAAAAAACACTGTTAATTGAAAAAATGGTAAGAAACATTAGTTAATTAGCAGAAATCACTAATAATAACAGAAATGGTAAGAATGAGAGTGATTTGTGTGCCTTTAGCAATAAGATTACAAAAGTGGAATTTAGGTGTCTACAACATGCACTTCTCCACTTGAGCTTATGATACTTCATAAAGGTATTGACAAATATGAATTCCAAAATAATTTCCATATTATAAAATTACCTTTACCTCCATGTATTTAGGGTAGGATTAATTTTTCTCACCGTAGAAAGACTCCGATTTATAATCTTGGTATAACTCATTGGTAATGATTTAGATATCTAGAGGATGAACACATTCGAGGTTTTATGGACTCTTGGTTGTTTGATGATTGATTGGCTACATGCTACAAATCTCCTGACTATAGTAAAGAAAATAAAATGATGAAAAATATGTAGTGGAAAGGTAAACGACTTAGAAAAATGAATAAATTCATCTTGATCCTATCATGTATACAAAATATATATATCATTATGGCGTAGGTTTCAAAACATTTGAAACAATGACCATACTACTTGATGTATCGACTAGTGATGAGGATAATGACTCAAAGATTGAGACAGGTTCCACACATAGCCTCTTGGATGACTTATCTGAAACTATTCTATTTGACTAAATTTTCTTTTGTACCATTCAATTTGACCTTTTACATCCTAGTCTCATCAATCAGGACCAACTAAATTGCATCTCTATGGATATCTTCCAAAATAATGAGGCCATCAAAGAATTCCTTGGGACTAGATACTCTAAGTCCCTTTCTGATCACAATAAGGGATTTGATATCAAACTAAATGCAAAAACTTATTTTGGTGAAGAAATCGAGTACCCTAGGCCACACAAAAAAGAAAAAATAAAAGAAAATATCCCATAGTGAAAACCTCATTGAGGTGTTATCTAATAAAAAAATGAAAAATAATAAAATAAAAAGGACATATCTCCTAGTGAAAACCTTTCTAAGGAACTGCAGAGAGGGGTATCTCCTTCAAATCATAAAAGTGAACTACACTAGCCTACATCTTTTCAAGAAAATGAAACATAAAAAATTCTAGTAGAGGACACCATTAACATCAACATTGGTACGAGTGAGCATATTAAACTCTTACAACTTGGTGTAAGCCCACCAAAAATAGAAATAATAACATTTACAACACTTCTTATTGAGTTCCATGATCTCTTTTCCTAGACATACAAAGATATTCCAGGGTTGGATCCTTTCCTTATGGTACACCATCTTGTGGTTTGTTTGGATGCTAATCTAGTCAAGAAAAAACTCAATTTTTTTTTCCCAAAGTTACATTACTGGTCAAATATGAACTTCGGAAACTATTTGAAGAAAATTTTATCAAACCAATTGAATATCCAAAGTGGATATCAAACATTGTACTGGTTGCTAAGAAAATCCCATGAATCAAAATTTGTACAAAATTCCATGATATGTTGTAAATTCTATGATAGGTCATGAAATGATCTCGCTCATGGATGGATTTTCTTGTTATAATTAAATACAAATTACCAAATACTATCAACCTGAAATTTTGTTTACCACCCCATGGGGTACGTTTTTCTATAATGTCATGAATTTTTCCTTTAAAATGAAGGTGCCACTTATTAGAGAGTAATGAAAATTATCTTTCATGACATGATACATGAAATTATGGAAGATTATGTGGATGATATACTTGCCAAATAAAAAATAAGAGTTAATCATCCAAGAATTTTAAATTTTACTTTGAAAGGTTACATGAATACAAGGTCAGACTCAATCCAAAGAAATGTTTGTTTTTAGTAACTTTGGCAAATTTCTTGGGGTTCATTATCTCATGAAGAGGTATCAAATTTGAACTCGTAAATCTCAAAGCTATCATGAAAATACCTCCTCCAAAAAAGGTATGTCCTACTGCATATTATTCTACACAGAATCAAAGCATCTCTCATAATTCCACCACCACATTTTACTCCATGAATTCATACAAAACAACAAAAACAACCTGATCAGCAGCCATAAGGAAAAGGAACAACATAATTTTACAACAGGTATTATAATTTTTGTTGAAGTATAAGTTTACAATTTTGATTGGTATATACAAACATGCCCACATAGATTGAAAACCCACATGGGATATCTATGAGGGAGTTTCTGTGATTTATATTTTAAAAGAGCGGTTTGTTTCAACTTCTACTTAATTGAAAATTTGAAAGGGTAGTTATGTAGTTCACAGAGGATGAAAACTATTAATTGACATCATATGTGTCGAATGCAAGAAGAGTATCAAATTGCACAGGGAAATAAATAATTGACACAATTCAAAAAGAAAGAACACGTAACTTTCTAGATCATCAAAAAAACTTTTGACTTGAGATGAGACAACTATTTAAGTGATCCAGAGGTCATTTTAGGTATCAAAAGTTCTCAATATCTCCCTTAACCATTACAATATGGAATATCACTCCATTAGCTTTCCAACGCCTATTATAACACATGAAACGAACACCGTATACTCCTAGTATCATTGGTCAAATTTCATGGTCAAACTGGTCAATAGGGAAAATGTAGGTTTGCAGTACCCTGGCTCATGTCTGAGAGCCTATTTGTGTAGATCAGAGATGATCAAGGAAAAAAGGGATTGTGAGCATGTTTTTTATTATTCACCAGCCTCCGTCGAATGTGTGAAAAAAATTTGGGGTTCAACAGTAGGTCCCATGTTTGTTTCGAAAGGGGACCCGATCGACATGGTATTAATGTAATTTTAATATTTCCAGCTACACTATAGTTTATATCACATTATTTTTGTTCCCTCTCGTGATGATACATGGAAGTTGCTATGACCTTAAGCATATATCTTACATTTGATGTATATAGCTGACTTGCGGCTATCATAACTTCATATCATTATATATATCTTTCATATATGTTATATTATCATGGGTGGGTCGGCCTTGGGGATGGCCATAGCATAGGAGAGTATAAATAGGGGTTAGCACGTAGTATTAGATTATCATTGAAGCATTTGAGTCTTATTGTATGGTTTGGAGGTTGCCCCCTTGAAGTGGTGAAGCTATTCTAATTGCATATTCAGATCATTATTCTGGAATATTGTGTTATTTTGTGTTATATTGCTGCTCATAATTTGAATTATACAAGTAATTTCATTACAAGTGGTATCAGAGCCATGATCTGGGCCAAAATTAGGGAAAAAACCCTATTTTTTTGTTCCCACCATATATTGAGAACTAGAACGAATTAGTGGGAGATAGTTTTACCAGAGTTGTAAAACATTTCAAGTAAGGTTCCTTGAAAATTTCAGAATTTTTTGATGTAGTTCGCAAAAGTTATTACAAATTTAGGTTTTTTCATAAAATCTCTCCCTAGGGTGCAAATTGTGTTTTTTTTTCAAGTTCATTACATTTTTGGAAAGAAAAAACCAAATTAGTTGGGGTTTGTTCTTTAAGTTTTTAATATTTTTCTGAATAACTATCAAAATCTGAAACCCTGAAATTTGACCGTGATCCCTACATCTTACTATTTTGGGGCATCATGGTGGGGCCTTCCACAAGAGGAAAAAATAATCCCATCACTCTGGGTAAAACACCAGAAAAGGATGAGATAGTAGTTGAGGAGTTGGAGATAAAAGATATAACTACATATTCCTCAGGGTTAGGGTTTACTTCGACAGACCATAAAGTAAGCCAACTAGAGTTTAACTTGAGAGACTTCGAATCTCGGGTGGCCAACAAAGAAGATGTGGATAATATTGGACAAAATTGGAGGATTTCATGCAAAACTTCAGTACGCATATGGTGGGTAATCATACTTCTATCAATCAAGGTGGATCCTTAGGCCAACATAATAGACACATGAGTTAGAATGGATCTTCGAGTGTGCCCAATCAAAATATGAGCACTTTGCAGGCCCATACTATGTTTCCAAAAGTGGAGATGTACAAGTTTGATGGAAAGGATCCACTCAATTGGATCAACCAAATGGAGATTTTCTTTGAACTACATCAGATTCCATCAGGAGAAAAGGTGACAATGGCATCTTTGTATCTCAAACCTAACCAATTCATCTGGGATTGATGGTTATGTGCTCAAAGGTAGAAGAGTGGTCTCAATGTTACATGAACAGTATTCACTGAAGAGTTGCAATTACACTACTTATCTAGTGTGTCAGATAATTACTTTAGCCAATTAGCAAAGTTGAGACAGACAGGATCTGTTAAGGATTACATTCATCACTTCCAAAACCTTTCTGTGTGGGTGGAAAATATTAATGAAGAGAATTTGAATGACCTATTTCTTGGGGATATTAAGGACCAAATTGAGCATGAGGTGCATATGTTTAATCCTCATAAGGTTTTTGATTCTATGATTATGGCAAGAAGGGCAGAGGAGAAATTTGTTTCAAGTAGGAGACAACATTTCACTTATACCAGAGATCGCAACACCTTGGCCCCAACACTCCCTCAGACGGTTAGATCGACACCTCAACAAATTGAAGAAAAAATAGAGAAGGGTTATGTTTTAACTTTGACGGTAAATTTGGAACCGGACATAAATGTGCTGAAAAGAATTTGTTCTACATTGATGAGCCTAGTGAAGATGAAGAGAAGGATGAAGATGCAGAGTCAGAGGTCTTGGTCGAGCCAGAGCAGGAATCAGGAGATCCCCAACCAATAATCTCATGCCATGCAATTTCAGGTATTAGCAGCCCCGAAACCCTCAAGGTGGTTAGATTCCTAAAAAATAGAGGGTCATAGTGTTGATTGATTCAGGAAGTACTCACAACTTTATCAATCATAAGTTAACAGTGCACCTAAATTGTTTCATTTATCCAACTCCTGAATGTCAAGTAATCATTGCTAATGGAGGTACTGTTACTTGTGGCTTACCACTTTGGGAACCATTGAGATGAACTTCCAAGACTTGTTCATACGATTTCACTTTGAAGGAAGGAATTTTGAGCTAAGAGGATTAAGAGAAAAGTCTCCATAGATAGTAAGTTCTCATCAGATGCACAAAATGCTAAAAAAATGTGTAGGGGGATTTGTGGCACATCTCTTTTCATTGGAGGCACATCATTCTAAGGACATTAAACCATCAGATATGCAAGTAGTGTTGGATGCACACTCTGTTGTATTTGAAAATATACCAAAGGGCTTACCTCCAAAGAGAGATCATGATCATGCTATTTAGTTATTACTAGGGAGTCAACTGCCTAACATCAAACCTTATAGGTACCCATATGTGTAAAAGAGTGAAATCGAGAAGATTTTACAAGAGATATTGGAAGCAGGAATCATCCGTCATAGTCATAGTGATTATTCTTCTCCAATAGTGATGGTACGAAAGAAAGATGACATGTGGAAGATGTGTCTTGAATATAGGGAACTTAATAAGTACACAATCAAAGATAAGTTTCCTATTCCTGTAATTAATGATTTGTTTAATGAGTTGCATGGTGCTGTTTATTTTACAAAGAATGATCTTTGTTTGGGATACCACCAAATCAGAATCAAGAATGAGGATGTTCATAAAACTGTCTTTTGAACTCATGAAGGCAATTATTAATTCCTAGTAATTCCTTTTGGACTCACAAATGCACCTTCTACATTTCAAAGTTTGATGAATTCTATTTTTAAGCCATTCCTGTGGAAGTTTTTTTTAGTGTTTTTTGACGATATATTAATTTATAGCAAAACATGGGAGGAACATTTACATCATGTAAATAAGGTTTTGGAAACCCTTGAGCAACATCAACTTTATGAAAAGCCCTGTAAGTGTTCTTTTGGACTCAAGGAGGTTGAATATTTGGGTCACATCGTATCTCATGAAGGCATTAAAGTGGATCCTAATAAGATCAAATCCATGATGGAGTGGAAGTTTCCAAAAACCCTAAAGAATCTACGAGGATTTTTGGGGCTTATAGTTTTTACCAAAGATTTATAAGGCATTATTGAAGCATAAATGCACCTCTCACAACTTTATTAAAGAAGGACTCCTTTCATTGGAGTGAGGATGCAACCAAAGTATTTGAGCAACTAAAGGAGGCCATGTGCACCACTCCAGTCTTGGCTACTCCAGATTCTTCCAAAACATTCATTATTGAATGTGATGCATTAGGGGTGGGTATGGGGGAAGTTCTCATGCAAGAATGTTGTCTTATTTCCTTTTTGAGATGTTAATTCAAAGGTGAGAATCTTTCAAAGCTGACTTATGAGAAGGAAATGCTAGCCATACTTCATGAAATAAAGCAATGAAGACCATATCTCATAGGAAGACACTTTACAACGAAGACATATTGGGATAGTCTAAAATACTTCTTGGAACAACATTTATCATCTAAATAACAACAAAAATGGATCTCAAAGATGTTGGGATATGATTTTGAGATTATCTATAAGAAAGGGAAGGAGAATGTAGTTGTGGATGCTCTGTTGAGGAAAGATGACTCAACAACAGCCTTGTTATGTGCCATATCCATATTACAAGAAGATTGGATAGATAAGGTAAGGTCTAAATGGAGAAATGAACCAACCACACAAAATGTCATTCATCATCTCCAGAATGATCCAAAGATGTCTAAAAAAATTGTATTGAAAGGGGATGTTTTATGGTATACAGATAGATTATACCTATGTAAGAACTCCACTCTTAAAAATAGGATTCTATCTGAGATTCACTCTTCTCCAGTAGGGGGACACTCTGATTCTTGAAGACTTATCATCGAGTCAAACAATATTTCTTCTAGAAAGGGATCAAAGGGGATGTCCAAAAATGTGTGGCAGAATGCATGGTTTGTGAACAAAAAAAGGGTGAAATGCTTCGATTCCTAGGCCTTCTACAACCTCTATCTATTCCTAGCCAGCGGTAGGAGGATATTTCCATGGACTTTATCACAGGATTTCCTAAATCTGAAGGAAAAAATGTCATCATGGTTGTGGTGGAAAAAATCACCAAATATACTCATTTTTTAGCCTTATCACACCCATTTGCTACAAGCACGGTAGCAACAACCTTCATGGACATAGTTTAGAAGCTTCATGGGACACTGAAGATTATAGTAAGTGATAGAGACCCTATATTTACTAGTAATGTTTGGACTGATTTATTCTCATGTTTGGGTACTTAGTTAGCTTGTATCTCTTCTTATCATCCCCAGTCTAATGGGAAAACTAAATTTGTAAATAAGTGTTTGGAGGGATATCTGTTGCTTCACGTAAGATAAATAAGCAAGATGGGTCCAATGGTTGCCACTTGTAGAATGGTGGTATAAAAAATTCTTCCATACTTCATCTAAAATGTCTCCTTTTTTGGTACTCTATGGGTACCATCCACCATCCATCACATCATCATTGACAGAACAACCGTGGATTAGAGCAGTAAAAGAACACATTCAATATCACCAAGAGGTCATCTCTAGTCTCAAGGAGAACTTGGCCATGACACAAAATTGCATGAAGCAAGAGGGTAATCAACATTGCATGGAAAGGAATTTTAAAGTCGGGGATTGGGTTTTTGTGTGGTTACAACCATATAAGAAAATTTCTTTGAAACAACAACAAAGGATAACAAAATTTCAATGAAGTATTATGGCCCCTATCAAGTATTGCAAAATATTGATACTGTAGCATACAAATTGGATTTTCCACAGTAAACTAGAATACATCCAGTCTTTCATGTTTCTTTCTTGAAGAAAGTAATTGGATAGAGAGTATCAGCCCAAACAGTGTTACCTGAGCTCAATGAGGAGGGGAGAGTCATCTTGGAACCTAAATGCATCCTTTCAACATGCACTAAAATATTGAGGACACGTGTTATTACTGAGTACCTGATCAAGTGGAAGAATATGGACAATGAAGATGCAACATGGGAAGATATGGCATTCATGCAGCAACACCCAGAGCTTCTCAACATTAGGGACAATGTTTCTTATAAGGGGAAGGGCATGCTATGCCCTTAATCATTTATCTTACATTTGATGTATATAGCCAACTTGTGGTTATCATAACTTCGTATCATTATATATATCTTTCATATATGTTATATTATCATGGGTGGGTTGGCCTTAGGGATGGCCATAGCATAGGAGAGTATAAATAGGGGTTAGCAGGTAGTATTGGATTATCATTGGAGCATCTGATTCTTATTATATGGTTTTGAGGTTTCCCCCTCGAAGTGGAAAAGTTATTCTAATTGCATATTGAGATCATTATTCTGGAATATTGTGTTATATTACTGCTCATAATCTAAATTATACAAGTAATTTCATTATAGAAGCTGATAAGTTCAACAATCTGGAGATTCTTGAGAGGTCCACCTAGTGGGTCTTGAGGCCACCACATGGCCCACCACCTAACTCACTATCCTTTCTAGCTGAGCTATTTCAATGCTAGATGGGTCAATTCAAGAAGGAAACAACTTGGCAAGATATGTTATCCATTGTGGGGCTTGTTGCGACTTCCCAGTCACCTATCCACCTCATAGCACGAAAGAGCCAACAAACTCCCAACACACATGCCAATGCCACTAAGCCACCCAAATTTTCCCAACGAGATCGTGGTGGAGGTTTTACCCCAAAATGGAAAAATAGTGTGTACATCACCGAAGTAATGTGATACTTGGATGGTTAGAGCCCATTTAAAGGCTTGAGTTATTTTGAATCCTGTCAATGTGGGACTTTTTATCCCAATATGGGATGGAAATGCACTAAGAAAGGTATTCACACCCTTGGTGTTTGAGCTAGAATGATAATCCCTTACCATTATGCAATGGGGTTTGAAAATTATAAATATGCACACATTTGTATTTGAAAGGTAATCGACAGATGAATGTGTATTATTTTTTAAAAGGAAGTTTTTAAAGAATGGCCATTTGAGCCACAATAATGACATTTTTAGGATCTATATATGCTCCACTTAAGCCTATTATTTTTCTATTATCGTATTCATTTTCCGTTATTGGAAGAATTTTGCAGTGGATTTTGATGGATAACTAAGGGAAACCAAATGTGCAAGTACTATAGGAAGGTAGAGGATGTTGTCATACATAATCGAAGTTCTTTGAAGGTCTGATGGTATAAGTTTTGTAGTTTTAAGAGATTCATTAACATATTGTAAGTTTTAAAATTTTACTTGTAATCAATTTTTAATGGATCTATTCGAATGAACCCAGAGATGTAGGAATTTTACGCTGAACTTCGTAAACAAATTTTGTGTTGTTTTATTTGATTTTTTCCATTCATATTTATGTATATTTTAATGAGTTAATTCATCTTTGGGGGTGAAATTGTATAAGTGTGTCCCACTTTTTTGCAATTTTTGTAGCTTTTATAAACATGAATTTTTAGTTTCATTGAAATTCCAGAGGCAGTTGCCACAAAACCGTACACATTCACGAAATTCCATGACTTCACAAAATGTTGTGTTTAGAGTGTAGAATACATGTAATTTATTTTAGAAAAAATCTTTTGTTTTTCTTAATTTTATTCATATGTTGTTTCTTATTTTATAGTAGAGAAAAAATGTTTCGATGTCATTTTTAATGAAAAATTATTTTTCATCATGAAATTTTAGATATATGTTCTAGATTCAAATATCGATTATAGACACCCCAATTCTACCATCCTCCTGGATCAATTAATTTTCCCATTCCATTTCCCATAAATACCCATGAGTAATTAATTGACATTAGAAAATTAATTAAACCTTGTCAATTCATAATTAATAAGAATCACATGTCATTATCTTCCATGGCCCCCCACTTACAAATTAAAAATTCAAGTTTAAGTCCTATCCACTCTTCATGTTCCACATTCACCTGATCCTGCTTAATTTTTCAAATCATGATTAATTAAAACCTTCAAATTAATCCAATTTTTAGGATATAAATAGAGCCTTACCCCCCCCCCCTTCCCCCCCGCTCTTTGAACATAAGTAAAAATCGTGTTAGATCTCTTACAATTTTTCTGCACAGATAATCCCCTCCATCTTATCCTAATGCACACATAAGCCTTACTTCATCCATCCCTAAATCCTTCATACTCTATTATTTGGTGAAAAGTGGTGAGTTGATCATGTGTGCAGTAAATTTTTCTCGCGTTGGAGAATGTACCTACATTTCAATCAGTCTAGGCCCGTCTGATTCATATCTCGATCTGAGGTTCACGAAGGAGACATGAAGGAGAAGGTGTACATCTTAGTTACTTTACTTTCTTGTTATCAATGTATTTCTGTTGTACATATTCTGACACACCCGATTGGAATTACCCACACTTTATTACCGTTAGTTTCATAATTAGTGATTTTTTCAATTTTATACTTACTATTATTTATTGTTATCATTTCAATTTTTGTACCTTATGGCATTATTTGGCTAGCATTCACACCTTGGGAAGTGATTTTGTTTTGTGGTTTTTGTGCAAGTTATGGTTGTAATGGATATGTGGTGCTCATCCCGTACTTAACCTCCTCGAAGCTCGATGTTTTATGAGCAGTGGGACAAACCCATGGGACACCCTTTATTACTAATCTCATGTTCTTCTATATTTTTTCTTTTACATCATTTATTTTTTATTATGATAAATTTTCACAAAAATTATCATTATTCAAATAACTTGTACATGGTGTAACTTTTGTTTGTTTAATTTATGTTTTTCATGCCTATGTAGGTGTTTTGTAGGTATTTCATTACCAGTTTTAGATAATTGTGGATCGCATAAGAAGTGTCTTCGTTCGGTGTTTTCAAAGAACCAATAGTTTCTTTTTTCCCTAATTTGATACGCCCAAAATCTTGTTTTAAAAATTTATTAGTGTATACAGTTTTATCTTATTGATGCTTATGATTTTAGTGAGTTTTTAGTGTTTTCATTTGTTATCATTATTGTTCACAATATTACGGTGTTTGCAGGGGTTTCTTATCACAAAAAAAAATTCTAATTTATTTCACCAACATTATAATTGGTGTTCATTCTTTTTATTATATTTTTTGTGCTTGCATGAACAATCTCGTTGTAGTGTAACGGATCCCAAAAAATATCATAATCATATCTAAAAACTAAGTGAAAAGATATATATATATATATATATATATATATATATATCTTGAGTCAATTGTTTTTCCTTTATATCTAACTACCTACAACTAGATTTAGTGTGGTTATAAACTTAGCATAGTTTTAGTGGTTCTTTTTTTATTTTCTTTACATTACACACATGCACGCGTGCGTGCACGTGTCTAAACAAGCTCCCTTCCTAGCTCATCGAGCTAGCTCACTGAGCTCCTAAACGAGCTATCCATCCTAGCCATCCCTTCCCAACTCCCTCTCTCTACTTCCCATATCTTATAAGACACTCCAACTAACTAGTTTGAACCCTGATATTTTCACCTTACATTGTATCATCTCCCTACACTGTCCACCATCCCCAATCCTCCCAAAATCGAGCTCCTTATGTTTTCCCTATAGATATCTCACCAAACCAAATCTTTGGCCTTGGTTTAACTAAACAGAATCATGCTCTAATACACTCTAGATATCCCCAACATTTATTCCTATCTTATGAAAAATTCAAATGGAATCCACTATGCCATTTATTATTTCATCTTTAACATCATCGCCTATTAAAGAAACAAACTATCCTTCAATTTTTGTTCCTGATCTCAAAGGGTTTCCATAAACCTGCTCTGCTTGATAATCTTCCAAACAAGATGTGTTTAATATAAATATCATTCCTCTTAAACATTAGAACACTGATTCCTTCCTTGATCCGACTACCGACTCCCCTAATCTTGGGCTACCATGCCAACCCCACAAGGTTGAGCTCCATAATCCCTTTACTCTGTAGGTCTCCCTCAACCTACCTACCCCATAGAAAACCTCCATTCTCTTGGCACGTTTAGCTTGGCCGCACATCACCATTACTAACCCGACCTCCATGCTCCACCATTCACACTTACCCTGCCACGTCCAATCAGACTCATCAACAAATTCAACCATTGAACCATCACATGCAACATAGGCATATAATATAGATTATTATGTCTTACTTTATAAATTACAATTTTTATGTCAAAAAATTGGGTCCCTAACAAATATTTACATTCAAATATCAATTTTCAATTGGATATGTCCTTATGTCCACTTCTTTGGTCACATATAATATCTATGTTAGTAATTTCAATTCAAATCGAATTTTTCCTCTTTAAAGTCCAAAATTTGGTCACACTCACATAGCCTATCTAGGTTACAACATTCCCATTCACCTTTTGGTTTTTATTTTTCCTTAGATCCCACACTTCGGTCATGGTCACATACTATATTAGTTTGCACTTAACCATTTAAATTATTCTTTGTTGTTTTGCTTGATTCACATTTTATCATTCAAGGGTCTCCTTTTTATTTTATTTTGTTATTTTGTTTGATAACCTAACGTACGCTTTTATCCCTTACCTAAAGCCTTTTTCAATTCCTTTTTTACATTTTTTATCAATTCACTTAGTTTAATATACATATATTAATTATAAATTAAAATCTAGGGTCGCCTACTATTTTGTTACCCCTTGCATAGATTTTTGTGAAAATTAATGATCTTATAATTTACCTTTGCGTGGTCATTTTTGTGACTGTTTGTATGACACTTAACACTTTTAGAGGTTGATTTTTTGTGATCACTTTTGTAGTGTTTTGTGGAGGTGAAAAATTCTAATCTTGATCTTACAAGACCTAATTTATACAACTTATTAACTACATTTCTCCAACACAGTCTCGTTGTTGGAACAGTGTATCAATTGTGTTTCCATTGATGTCAAGGCCATTGATATCATGTTGGTTAGGTGATCTAGGCATGTTGGATAGGTGACCTAGGAGTCTCTGTGATGCAAAGACTAGGTTTCTCAAGTGTTTTTCAGGGGTTCAAGATGACTTCATGTGGATTCAAGAAGATAGGGTCTTGGAAGTTGAGTGAAAGTGTCATTTCAGGGTGTTTTTAGGTGCCTAAAGAAGTGTACAAGATGGTAAAAGTCAGAAAAATCATGGGGGAGGTGTTGAGAGAGTATTTACAGTATGTGTGAGCAAAGGCTAGGCTCAGTTTAGCTCCAAGAGTTAGTTTTTTATGATGGTCAGAATTTGTGTTGAGAACAAACAGTGTTCTTGGTTGTAAATGAGATTGGTCTAGGATCCACATGAACACCTATGGATAAATTCAACTTGAGATAGGTATAGGTATGTATTTTCATTCTTCATGCCAAATTTCATCAGATTCTAAAGTGGAAATTTTGAGATATTCAAGTGTTCCTAAAACAGATGTTTTGGAAAAGGCATTTTGAGGCTTTTGGCTTCTTATCCCTCAAGAAAAATTATAATAGATTCTCCAAATAAATCATATAAGTATTTTTTGCATGAAATTTTCATAAAATTCATTTTCAAATAGAATTTTGTCAAAAGGAGGTGTAGTTAAAGAGTTATGAGCATTTTTGTGGAGCATGTTTCTCTCTCTCTTAAGTGTGCACCAAATCAATAAGAGAAAAAATGTGGATTTGGACTCCACGTATTGTTTCATCATATCTAGAGTATCTTATGAGCTCATTCATGATGTTCATCAAGCTCAAAAGGTATTTGAAGATTTTGGTTCTGGAAGATACATGTTGGTGCCTAGGTATTTGCTCTTGGTGTGACTGCTTTTAGTGTGTAAAAGCTCCAAATGTAGTTATTGGATTTATTTCTCGATGAGTGAACAGAAATATTCTACAAGCACATATAATTGTGATTGAGAATTTTCTTGGCATAAAAATTCTTTCAAACCCCACTGGCTTATGTTGTCCTGGAAAGAACTTTTCTCAATACAACCTAAATTATTGTCCCAAGAGCCTTGTTTCTCAAATGAAAGCATTGATTAGTTTTGATAATGTGGTGGTTATAGGATCATTTATAAGATTATGGATATGTCTTGAGTGCCTTCACTCTAGTTGAATCAAGAAGGTTGAAATCCTAATCTTCTTAGTCTCAGTATTGTAAGCTAGAGGTTTTTCCAGTGCTCATCATTAGTTAAGTTATTCCAAGTCTTTGAAAAGTTGGTGAATATGTTTAACATCCTAATATGAAGTGTTTCAAGGTCTATATCACTCACATTAAATTCATTCACTTGGTTTGAGGAGTGACAGTGATCTTCATCAAGGTTTCGTGTCTTGTTTCAACATTTGCATGCAACAATGCTACAATTCAGTACTTTCCATCAAGTCATTGACTTCAAATCCCTTTAGATATAAGGAAATACAGTATGAGAACACTAATATGTTGTTTATAATCCTTTACCATGAAAAAATATTGAAGAAAATTCTTGATTTTCCTGCTCAAATAGATTACTGGTAAAAACCCTGAACTAGGGTTCTGATAAATTTATTTTTCTCGAATCTTTTGATTCATTCATCCAATTTGCAAAATTATTTGGAATTATCTCTACATAGGGATTACCTATCATTTGAAAAATAAATTAAATTGAATAGATGTGAGTACATGAATATTTTACCTGCATAATTTATGGAAAATCGTTGACAGTATGATAAGAATGCTTGTCTTTATTATTCTTTGAAATCTCTCAATGTGAAGGCAATATTTTGATTGTTTTAAAGTGTGTGGGAAATTTCATGTATGATGAAGTCATACTTGAATGTGTTTAATATCTAAAGGCATTGTTTCAATGTTCAATTTTTCATTAAACTGTGAATAAGGCATAATTGACTATAAAAGTCACAGTATTTCAAGTTTCATGAAAGTGTGAGTAAACTAATCTATACTTCGTGTTGGATGATGATGTCAAGAAAGTATGTAAGCTGTGAAGAATCATCTAAAGATGTGAACATGCTTGAAAGTATTCAAATTATATGCCATGTTAAGGAAATCTTGAAAACAAGTGCAATCATCTTTCCAAAATGGTGAACTGAAATAGTGACAATGAAAAGGATATTGATTGCAGGTTTGACACTACTTGAAGGTATTAATGAATGAAGATTCATGAGGTTAAACAAGTTTACTTGAATAAGACAAAAAAAGGCACAAGATATTGGGTATATGAATTGTCTTATCATTCTTAGCTTGGCGAGGAAGGTGTAAAGTCTTTGTTTTGTTCTCTTGTGAAGTTGTACGAAAATAAAAAGACAACCTAAAAAAGACAAGTCAAGAAGTTGAGGGGTCGTTGTAATGATCTGAAATAAGAAACTCAAGGTGAAAGATTAATAGTTTGTTTTCTAATGTGAATACTTGTCTCTTGAAGTCTCAAGGTGTAAGGTGAAGGGTTATTTGTTCTCTCAAGGAGTTGAAGTGAATTGCAAGTCTGTGAAGGAAGGTCAAAAGGCTAGTAGTCAGATAAAAAGGATTTGAAAAGTCAATTTGAATGATGTTGTAGACACAAAAATTGGATCACACTCCTTGGTCCCCTTGTGAATAACCGAATAAAATACATTCACCTAACCATGAACCTTATTCCCCACATTAATATTAATTTCATTATTTAAAATTAAATTAATACTCATCCTCACTCCATTTATTAATTTAATTACTTTAATTAAATGGATGCATACCTCACCTAGCCACCTTACCTATACACCTCACCATAGACCTATTCATAACATGTTTCCATGATGAACTAGGACTTAGTTCAACCCTAAAAATCAATGCCTATTATTCCTCTAACCACATTCCCACCCATTAAAATATAACGTCTGCTTTGATCCACAAAAGAGGGACAGACTTGGCCGAAATGATTGCAAAATATGTCATTTTTCAAAAACCTACGGAATCCCGCCTTAACCGACGTTGGTCATACCTAAACTGACACCGGTCAACCAGGAACCATCGTTGGTTACCATTTATTCACTTTGGTAACCTTGTTGGTGAGGTTGGTCACATTCTCAAATTTTGGGAGCAAAGGAGATCTGCATGCAAGCAAAAACCAAAGCTCTTTCGTACTTCCAAGAAACCATAGCTAGCACCACGATAACTTTAAAAGTATTTCACTCATGGTAACATTCCGAAAGCACTGTTGTAGTACCAAACATCATTCCTTTGATCAACCATCATTACCATCAAACCATTTGATCCTGCACCATATTAAGTATACTTTTAACCAGCATCATCTATTTCTACTTCAGTCTATTGAGTTCTTCTACTGCTGTTATCAGTTTCCACTTGCACTCTCATTCCCCTATAATTTATCTACCTGAAAACTCAACCATTCCTCCACCCACACCATTAAATCACCTATATCCAACTATTATGCATCTATGAGTATACCTAATATTTTCATTTTACACATCCTAGGTCCTTCTAGACTCTCAGTGATGAAAATCTCACATCTTACTATTTATCTAGAGTCAAGGATGGAGTTGAGTCAATTTCATCACGTCATCAGCTGAATGCCTTGCCAATGTTGAGGAAAATTTAATATTATTTTAAGCATGTGTTATCATAGGAAAAAATGTACATAAGGATGATACCTCCTCCTATCACCTCTCATAATTGTTATTGCCATTCACATGTCTCATAACTAGGACATGTGATCAATGTCCCATGTTTAAAACCTATTTTTTACGTTCCTTCTTGTATGCACATTTGATTTTTACACTATTTTTCCATGACATGTTTTCTAGATTTTTTACTAACACATATATCTAGCTCGTTTGTTTTCATGTGCCTTGGTTTATACCATGCAAAATCCCTCCCCCTACAGGGATACAATTCAAATCAACATCAGGGCCTCTCTTTTAGGTCACACACTCTGATCGACATCACATGCACCCGAAACAAAAAGGGCATATGTTGGGTGACCAAATCACCCCATACAAAAACTCATAGATACAACTCTATATAATTCAACATATATTTTGAATAAGAAGACAACTAAAAAATGACCCAGAACTTGACTTGGGTCCTCAACACAGTACAAACACCATTGCAGTAAAAAAATCATGCACTTACTATTACATTTATGCCGTGAAGTATGTTATTTCATATATGGATCTTTCGTAAGAAAATTATTCACTAATGACCTATCCCTCAGTCTTGTTGTCAGTTATTTGGTCGTCAACCTTTGTCTTGTATATTCATCAGTTGTTTTACAATTCTGGTCTTCTTTTAGGGAATCTTAGGTGTCGTTATTTGGTCATTTGTCCTCTCTTATATTTTACTATGGCACCTAGAGTAGAACTAGGGTGCCCATGGGTGACCCGGTCCTTATTTTAGGTGCCCTAGTTCCAATAGCGCTTGTGTCTAATTTAGAGTCTTGAGGCCAGTCATTGTAATTTTCCCTCTCATTCCCCTAGGTACTGGTCGACATGTCAGGTCATTAGTGTCTAAATTTGAGTAAGATATCCATACCTACTCTCTTATGGGTAGACTATCTACTATCAAGGGCTAGCTATCTACTAAGGTAAGGGACTACATTTGGGTATTATTACATCACATACAATGCATATGAAGGGTGTATTCATTCTATTCCATCCACCATTTACATTTTTTAATCTAGTTATTGCCCCTTATCTCTGCACCATTGGCGCTAGGGAACCCTAGGCACACAATTACACACACAAGAACAACTAACTACATTGGGTATGGAATGTAGTGTAACATTTAGTTGTAATTCCACCATTGTGGAAGCTCAGGTCAGTCTGACCCCTTCATATGCATCGTTCTTTTTAGGGGTTTGATGCTTCATATGGGGTTTTGCAGGCATATATTCATTACAAATTTATGGTGACATAAGAAAAGTTACTACAAAAATAACTTGACACAGATCGAGATATTGTGAAGATTTAACAACACTTCCAGATTCAGGTCCTGAGATATTTTGCAAGTCAGAGCTCCCATACTATAGACTAGGGCACTCATAGGTGCATTGATCCTCTTCCAGGTGCCCCAGTCTGGTCGAATATTCATCTACAACAAATTCCTAGGTTGTACCATCATACTCTGATTCATCCACACATCATCCATTTTACTCCATAATCACAATGAGTTAAGTCATTTTCAGGTTAGTGCCTTATCCCTCATATTTCAATTATTTCATTTCATTTAAATATCAAATAAACTTAGTTAACATCTACATCTCAATCATTAGCAAAGTTTGAACTGTTCGCGTCTCCCGTTCGCGCAGGTCTGCCCTAGCCGGGCCTTTTCCGTGCCCTAGCCATGGTTGCTACGAGGTCGTGCATGTCTTCGAACCCTTTTCAATGCTTGGTTCGGCCAGAACACGGGACTGTTGGAGGCACGAACAGTGAGTCAAAACATGAAGCCCTTCTCCTTGGTGACGGCTATGGAAATCTGTCCCTAGCATGCAAAATTGATGGTGGCACCTGTAAAACTAGCGTGGAAAATGCAGCTCCAACCTCTTGGATTGGCATGGCTTTTGATGCTAATCAGGACCCCCATTCAAAGAAAATCAGGTATAAAGTTTCCCCGACCTGCCAAAAAACAGAGGGTCTCTTTATTGGAACAGGTACAGTTAGCTCGGTCTCTCCTACAAATCTTAACAATGGCAATGAATCATTTAAAAATGAAGGATCTTCCTTCATGAGCATGGATAGATCCAACTCGCTTCAGAAAACCTCTGGTGGAGATAAATCCACTTCTTATGCTTCAGTGGTCTGCAAACAAAAGGAGAATACCAGAAATGAGATCTTGAAACCCTCTCAGGAGGTCCCGACACTGAAAATTGGGGAGGATCTACTTATAAAGATTCTTAAGGAGGAGGAAAATATCTCTCAGCTGGGACTCATATGTAGATTCCATAAATTCTGGCCTAAGTTTTCTCAGCTCCATGAATGGATAGCCCAGAGATGGAGAGAAAAAATACAAGGTAAGATCAAGCTTTATCCCTGTGCTAAAGCTTACTTCATTGCTGTCTTTGAAACCCCTGCTGATAGGGATTTAATTTTTAGCCAGCATTGGGTTTGGGGGGAACATGGGCTTATGTCCAAACCATGGTATCCGTCATTCGATCTGTTAAAGGAGTCGTTTGATACCTATCCGATTTGGGTTCGTTTACCAGGACTTCCATTACAACTTTGGAACAAATCTTGTCTCATTGCTATAGGTGATACTCTTGGCTCATGTGTAGCAGTTGATGGTAATACCTTCATTCAAACTCATACTACATTTACTCGAATACTAGTTGATATAGATATCTCCAAACCCTTACTAGAAAAAATCAATCTTCAGATTGGAGAAAGGCTCTGGGTACAGAGGATTGACTATGAGAGACTTGCCTTCAGATGTCAGCGTTGCTTCCAAACTGGTCATGCTACAAACGATTGTGAACATTCCAAATGAAAGACCAAAACTACCTGGTGGAAGGATTCTCTCCCTGAACATCTCACAATTAACTCAGATCCGGCTGAGGATTCTAGTGCCCCCTCACAAGTTGACTGACCCGTTGTGGCTGCTCCATAGGCCAACATTGAGAAATTACCTATAGGCTATGCTCCATAGATTGCTGATTTAGTATTTAAGGGAGTTTTGTCTGTGGGTCACTTTCACACCAAATCCATTGCAGATGCTTTGATTGCATTGGATGCTAAAAATCCAGAATGGACTGTGGTGGATCGGAAAAAGAAGGGTAACGCCAAATCTAAATCCCCCACCACTCCGGAAAACGTTTGATTCTTGTTTTTTGTGCTATTATTGTTACATCTGGGCAAATGGCCTTCTGCACAGTTGCTGGGCAGCTGTGTCGTTGCCTTGTTGTTGTTTTTTCGCTGCTTTGAAGCAGCTGTTCTGTTTTTACTGGTTTTTGGCTGTTTTTTTGTTGTTGGGCTTTCTGGGGTTAAATTTTTCTTTTGAGCATTGTTGTAAAAGGGTATAGTCCCTTTCAAAAAACTATTTGCCAATAATAAAAAAAAAACATCTACATCTCAATTTATATTATTTATTTCATTATTTTACTATTTTAGATTAACTCTAAAATTCATATTTTAGTTAATCACTTTGGTGAACCTATACTTTATAATATTTTACCCTAGGATCCGCTTCAAAACCTAATGGCTATTCACCCGTCATGTCTCATTTTAGTGTTAACCATATCTATGATGTGGCTTCCATCGCTGAGCTTACGGATCTCTTTGGTAATTCTACTCTTATGCCAGCTCATATCAAACAATATCTTCTAGATGGTCAATAATATGTGCCTACTTGTTTTGAAGATTCTTCCATTGGCATTAGTATTGTTGAGGATCCAACTGCTTTCACTTGTTGTACACTATAGTATACAGATACTTGTGATCCTCCTTCTGATATTTCTAAGGAAATTTGAGATGATTTTCTTATTGATTACATGTTTGGTATTGATCATCATTCACATGTACATGTTGATTCTTCTTCTTCTATTCAGAACATCTATACAGTTTCATCTCACGATTCTCCTACCTCTGATAGTTCTTCTCATGATACATCTCATGCTAGTTTGCATCCTCTTTTGCACTATGTTGATTATCTTATTGATAGTATTCTTAGTGACATTCTTATTTTTTAGTCTTTATTTGATACTAATGAGGTAGTTAATAGCCATGATTTTCCTTATTTTAATATCTCCTATTCCATCATTGTCTTCTCATGAGATTTCATCTTGCAATATGTATGAGTCACCTCCATCTATCACTTTTTCTTCTCTTACTATTTCATCTCCTCTTATTACATCATCTACACCCATTCGTTCATCTTCTAATGTTAGAGTAGGCATTTACCTTAGCTCATGTTCATCCATGCACTTTATTTACCTTTATTGTATTTATCCTCACCCACTTCTGTGCGTGAAAATTTATTTTTATTTATTTAGATATTAGGGGGATATTATCTAGTTGTTAGGTATAGTTATTTCCTTTATCTATGGTATTGAATAGATCCTTGATGTCTAGTTCTCTCATAAATCTATGGAATTAACTAGTTCTTTGATGACTAGTTTTTTCCATGATTTATGGCTTGATCTACTACCTTGACCGGTTCTTAGATTTCATTGAGTTCCATAATAATATATGATATTACTGCTCATTTGTTTTTAAAGTTTTATGTAAAGTTATTCTAGGGAATTACTTTCATCTTATTGATCGTGGTGTTTGATTAGCATCTATGTTCTTGGTTTGGTACGATCGGGTTATCGTTCCTTTTATGGTATCAAAGCAGGGCATTGTTGTTGACATCCGTCTGTAAGTTTCATTTTGCAAGCATATTTTTATATATTCATATATTCAGGATTTTTCTGTATTTTGTTGCTACGTGCATTTTTATGCAAAAAAGAGGTGACCATTAGATTCAGAAGGTGGGAAAACCCTAAGATTGACTGAAAACTCGTCCATTTTTGGAGGCAGTTGTTTTTTAGTTTTTTTGTTATTTGTAGAGAAATGTACTAGTTTGCCTCTGGATGCACGCCAAATAGCATAGACACCAAGGAAATAAATTTATGGGTTTTGTTGATTTTTTACAAGATCCTCATTCTAAAATTTTCTTTTGTGTCGTAGCATCTTTGGGAAGCATACAACAGACTATTTCTTTCTTTCCTCTTTTGGCAGGGTTCCATGCACTATTGTGCAGAGATTAGTAGTTTTTACTAGAAGAAGTAGTTGGATGTGACTTTCTCAAAAACCAACGGCACATCCCAGAGCTGCACATCCTAGAATAGTAAGTTGCACACACCCATTGAAATCCTTATCCCCTGGTCATATGGTATGGCCATATGAGGGATTAAAGCTTGTGATTCATATTACTAGGTGCTTAACTCCAACCCCCCTTCATTTTATTTATGTGGTGAAGGCAAGAGCATTTTATTCTTTTGAAGTGGCAACCAAAATAAATAGTAGATGATAACATAGGAAAGTTTGTAACTTTTGATTGGTAACTCAGTTTTGAGTGTCGTTTTTTGCAAAAGTGCTTGTTTTTTGTGCTCTTTCCATTAGAAATATTTATTTTGAGGATCACACTATAATTATAAAGTGCCAAAATTTGGGGGGACTCTTGTTGCATTTCTTGGGAGGGTCTTGTTGTATTGTTTGGTTCTTGCATTTATTTTGGTGATTTTTTTAGGATGGTGTCTACTTCTGCATTAGATCATGTTGAGCCATTAACAACACATAATTACCACACATGGAAACCAAGAATGGAAACAATAATTAAGCAGAAAGGATTATGGGTTTAAATTCTTAAGAACAACTAATGTTCACTAGATAATATGAGAAATTTTAGTATCAGTGCAAATTTGATGAGTGTATGGGTTTGATAGGAACTTATGTAAGTGACAATATTTTGTTTCATTTAGAAAAATGTGACTCTCCTTTCAAAATTTGGGAGAAATTAGAGGATTTATTTGGTAAGGTGGATCATATGAGATCCATGCAACTTGAAATTAAGATCACCTCTCTTAATCCTAAATATTTACCAATAATTATGGACTATCTTACCAAGTTCAAGCATTTGTTAACACAATTGAAGGGGAGTGGAAGAGATAAGAAAGAAGAAGAGTGTGTTTACTTGATTATATCCAAGTTGAGAGGAACATTCCAAAATTTTTCTTCTAGCTTTTTCTCTGGCATGGATTCCTTAGGTGACACATTCAAAATTCCTAACTTAGAAACATTTTGTGAAGGACTTACTAGGGAAGAATCCAAATTGTCTTGCCTTGAGTCTTACACCTCTCAAAAGGCATTAGTTGCATCTAATCCTAAGGGAAAGGGAAAACCAAACAGTAAAACCAAATCCACACCTTCTCCATCTCAAAATGCTCCTAAACCCAAAGAAAAAAACTCAAAACCCAAGAAGTCTTCTAAATCCAAGAATAAGTCTAGCCGTTCATGCTCTTTTGTGGGGGTAGTAATCATGAAGAACATAGGTGTTATAAGTGAATGCAAGCCTTAGAGGATGTAGTCAAGAAACAAAAAATTTCTATCTCCATGCCACCTCCTTCTAATCAGCATGGCAAAGCAATTAATGTTGTTGGGAGATCTCAGTCACCACTTGCCGATAGTTGGGTTATAGATTTTGGTGCTTCTCATCACATGACTTCTTCCAAGGAGTCTTTTGTTGCTCTAGGTTTGAGTTCTACTTCCAAAATTGAGGTTGGAGATTCTTCCTTTTTTTGTCGAAGGAAAAGGTGATATACAACTTGATGGTGGAAGTATCCAAGATGCACTATATGTTCCTAACATCACTACAAATTTGCTTTCTATATATCAATTTTTTCATTCCGGTCAAGGAAAAATAGTGACTTTTACACCACGTGGAGCAGAAGTACGAACTTTGTTGAAGCCTCATTCACTAGTTGCTCAAGGTAATTTTGATCATAGTTCTAGACTATATCACTTTGAGGGTTTTGATGAAACTTTTTCTATGGGGACATGATTGGTTTCTCATGCAGAGTCAGAAAGTAAGCTTTGGCATGAAAGATTTAGACATCTCAATTATAGATATTTGAAGGAGTTGAGCACTCATGGTATGATAGATGGTCTTCCTAGAATACCTTGTCTTGAGGGAGTTTTTCATGGTTGTGCATTAGGGAAACAACACCAAGATCTTTTTCCTAAGAATTTTTCTAAGAGAGATTCTTCACCACTTGAGCTTGTGTATAGTGACTTGATGGTTTTTCCTACCCCATCTTTCAATGGAGCTAAGTATACGCTTACGTTTATTGATAATTTCTCAAGGCATACTTGGGTTTATTTTTTCAAGTAAAAAAGTGATGTTTTTTCACACTTCAAAGTCTTTAAGGTTTTGGTTGAGAAACAATCTTCTAGTAGCATAAAGAATCTTCGTACTAATGATGGGAGGAGTACTTCAACAGTGAGTTTTTTGACTATTTGGCAACTCAAGGCATTATTCACCAACATTCTGTTCCTCATACTCCACAACAAAATGACTTAGCAAAAAGGAAGAATAGAACTTTGAAGGAAATGGCTAACTTTATGATGCATTCTAGAGATTTACCTCCTATCTACTAGGAAGAAGTAGTTAATTGTGCTAACTACATTCATAATCACACACCCCACAAAGCACTTGAGCATTTGAATCTAGAGGAAGCTTGGTCCAACACTAAGCCAAATGTCTCATTTTTTTGAGTATTTAGGAGCCATGCTTGGGCCTTTGTGCCAAAGAAGAAAAGGAAATCTTTGGATAAGAAGAGAAAACTTATCGACATCTTTGTAGGGTATTGTGAGGACATGAGAACTTATTGAATTCTAGATTCTAATACTCATGACGTTCTTTTTCAAACAAAGTTTCAGTTTTAAGAGTGCTTCATTCCTTATGATTCTTCATCTTCTTCCATGCCTCCGCCTTATTCTTCATCTCATCTTGAGGATCCTTTCTTTGAGGAGGTTGATGAGGAGGCTATAGATGTCGTTAAGAATCCTATTCCCACTAATGTTGTCACTATGCCTAAGTGGGATTGTACTACAATTTCTGAGGCAACACCTTCCATAGAGGATCTTCCACCAACTAGGAATCATCACACACATTCTACAGGTTCTAGAATTTTGCGTCAGGCAGTTCATGAGGATCCACAATATTTTTCAAAGGCTCATGGGATATAGGAGTGGGATGATGCGATGATAGCTGAGCATTCTTATTTGATGAAGAATCATACTTTGGTATCTCTTCCTAAAGTAATAAATATGGTTAGGTGTAAGTGGGTATACCGAACCAAGTACACAGCTAATGGGTCCATTGACAAGTATAAGGCTTGTGTTGTTGCAAAGTTTTTTTCACAAGTTGAAGGTATTGATAACTTTGAGACTTTTGTACCCGTTGCCAAGATGGATTATGTACGCCTTGTACTTGCTCTTGCTACATCACAGGGGTGGCCCATATACCAAATGAACGTGAAGAGTTCCTTCTTATATGGAGATATATAAGAGGAAATATACATGCAGCAGCACGCTAGATTTTTTCAGGATTCTTCTCTTGTTTGTAGGCTCCAAAGGTCTCTCTGAGGTCTCAAACAAGCCCCTCGGGCTTGGTATGAGAAGATGAATTCTTTTCTTTTATCTATTGGTTTTTTTTGTTTCCACTTCAATCATACATTGTATCTCCAACATGTTGGTGAGGATATTGTGATACTTGTCTTGTATGTTCATGATATGTTACTTACTAGAATCTCTTCTTCCCACATTTAGAGTATTCAGAGGGCTCTTTCTACACAGTTTGACATGAAAGATCTTGGGCTATTACATTATTTCCTTTGTTTTTAGCTTTCTCAGATAGATTTAGGGATTCATTTGAGTCAGTAAAAGTACACCCATGATCTTCTTCGGCACTTTGATATGGCTGATTGCAAGCCAAGTCCATGTCCTTTTCATTCTGTAGTTACTCTTAATTCCACATGTACCACACCACTTTATGATCCTACATTGTATAAGTAGTTGGTTAGGAGTATCATGTACTTGACCCATACTCACCCTAATATTTCATTTGCTATAGGGCTTGTATCTTGGTTTACACATTTTCCTCATAGTAGTCACTGACACACTGCTAAAAGGATTTTGTGATATTTGCACGACACTTCCCATTTTGGCCTACACTACACTAGGGGTTATACTCAGTTGGTTGGGTATACAGATTCAGATTAGTTAGGTTATATTGATGACAGGTGTTCCACTTTTGGCTATCTCTTTTGTCTTGGTTTTTCTCTAGTTGCTTGGGCGTGTAAAAAGCAACAGGCTATTGCAATTTCATTTTCAAAGGCAAAGTACATGTCAAGAGTTACAAAAAATCAATAGATTCTTTGGCTTCAACAGTTATTGATAGAGTTTGGATTCCCATTGGATTCATTGACTGTACTTTGGTGTTATAACCAAAGTGCAATTCACATTTCTCATATCCTAGTTGAGCACCAGCAAACCAAGCATATTGAGATACATGTCCACTTCATTCGCTAGCACATTTAGGATGGATTTCTTTGTTTGGAGTACATTCCGACTCAGTAGTAGGTTGCAGACATATTTACAAAGCCTTTTGCATCACCTCGCTACCTTGAGTTACGTGGAATGCTTGGGGTTTCAAAAGTTGTTCTTGGGGGTGTTCATGAGAACATCTTCCTTCTTATTTTCTTTCTCTTTCCTTCTTGCAGGATTCTTTCCTTCTTTTGGTTTGATATTTCTTCATAGATATATTGTACATGAGTAACTCATCAGACCTAGTTTTCGGGACTCATACTGTGGAAATATCACTTCTATTTTGGTCCCTAGCTTCACTTGAAGCAGGATGTTAGAGTAGGTATTTACCTTAGCTCATGTTCACTTAAGTACTTTATTTACCTTTATTGTATTTATCCTCACCCACTTATGTGTGTGGATATTTATTTTTATTTATTTATATATTAGCAGGATATTATCTAGTTGTTAGGTATAGTTATTTCCTTGATCTATGGTATTGAATAGATCCTTGATGTCTAGTTCTCTCATAAATCTATGGAATTAACTAGTTCTTTGATGAATAGTTCTTTGTATGATTTATGGCTTGATCTACGACCTTGAATGGTTATTAGATTGTTATTCCTTGCTTATATAAGCAAGGCCCATCCTCATTGTATTTCATTTAGTTCCATAATAATATATGATATTGTTGCTCATTTGTTTGCAAAGGTTTATGTAAAGTTATTCTGGCTAATTACTTTCATCTTATTGATCGTGGTATTTGATTAGCATCTATGTTCTTGGTTTTGTATGATGTGGTTATCATTCCTTTTATCTCATAGAGATGTATCTCCATTGGTCACCTCATCGATTTGGGATGTTTATGATGTTATTCCTACCATTGCTATGGATATTCCATATATATCATCTACTATAGATTCTTTGGAACCTACTCCTAGTGTGCCCTTAGTGTCAGAATCTCCTTTATCATCTTTTGATATTCCTATGATCACTCATGATGGAAAATTACAACCTCTTAATACATTGTTGCCATCTTCCGTTATTCCTTCACAAGATATCATCTCTCTCATACCTTTCGTAGGTAAATTACAATCTTAGGTTCAGTCTCTCACTTTACAAAGTTGTGCTTACTATGCTTCTATTGACAACAATTCATTACATGGTAACCTTTTCCCTAAGAAGATTCACAATTCTGCATTTCCTAAGGACTTTATCATGCCTACATTGACATGTTTTGATTGTAATAGTGACCCTTATGCTCATTTTTTACTTTATCACAAGCTTATGACCTCTTATTCTAATGATCAATTATTGCTTATGGCCTTTCGATATAGTATTATTGATGAGGAATTATAATGGTGCTCTCATCTTCCATTTGGGTCCATTAGTACTTTCTATGACATGGAGGAAACTTTCCTCTATTGGTTAATCATCAACAATGGCCCTAAAGTTACTTATGACCACTTACCTACTTTATATCAAGGCTCATCCAAACCTATCAAGGATTATATATTATGATTTAATGTTTTGTATGCATCAATTAGTATTTCAACCTATAGATCTTGAGAAGTAATTCATTTTCTGTCGTATTTTTATTCCTGCACTAAAAATTTTTTACAGTATGATACATGTGAGTCATTTATTCTTCTATGTTACAAATTCCTTGATCTAGATAAAGATATTATTTCCTCAAATTTCATTGATCCCCCACATACATCTAATTATATTATATCATCTAGGCCTCCTCCGTCGAAAGTGGTTGAGTGTCCTACATAGTCTCCACCTTTTCCTCACAAGCAAGGAAAACAAGCTCAACCTACTCCACCACTACAACATACTTCTCCTCCTTCGTGACAGGCCATTTCTCATTCCACTCCATCTATGTCACGTGATCCATTGAATTTATCCCATCATAATCGACCTCATGATGTGTTGTTTTCCTTACTTGAAAAGCTCCTCATTCACTTACCATCCAACCAATATCACCCACATCATAGGCTACAACGTCAGCGTGACCAACCTTATTTTACTTATCATTACATAAATGGACATAGGGAAAATTATTATCTTGGCCTTTATGATAGACTGCAAAAATTATAGGATAAGGGCATAATCTCGTTGGATCTCGCTCCCGTGAGCGATCTATCTCTCCTCTACCTTGTTAGAAAGTTTCTACTACAGTTGATTCATATCCTCCTTCTGGTGCTTAGGCCATGGTACATCCACCACTGTCATTTATTACTCATCCGCACTCTCTTCCACATCTATACAACACTACATCATCACATCCATCACATTCACGTTATCCATCGCATCCATCACATTCACATTATCCATCACATCAAGTTACTCCTTCACATTGTCTTCCACATCCCACAACCTTTACACATACCACCGTAGTTCCATATAACATTTAGTTTGGCACATATTCACATACTAGTTCCATCCCACATGCTTCCACCACTTCACGTTGCCTTGGTATTTGGTAGGTGATTCTTATCATCTTACCCCCTGATGACGCACTTGTTTTCTTATGATTGTTGCATGAATGTTGAGGGTTTTTCTCTAAGAACATTCTATCACGCGCTCTGTTGTTTATCTAGTGCACTCAATAATTTCTCTGTGACACAATCTTGCTTTCTATAGTTCATTCTTTACTGCTAAGGGGTATTAATTAAATGAACCTAATCATCCATATACTAGGGGGCATTGTTAATTTACCCCCCATTTATCACACTAACATATTACTGATTACATTACATTATCGTGAGCACACATTCATGCACAAACACGTTAGTTCGATATCATTATACATCATGCCTTTTTACAATCATTCTACTATCATCATTATACTAACTATGCGTCACAAAATTCTACTTAATAAACATTAAGAATATAAAAAAACATCACATACATCCCAACACTAATCATCCAATCATACACATCAATACACCAAAAAATAATCTCGTCATATATAAATCACATGTGTCCATATATATATATATATATATATATATATATATATATATATATAACGAATACAATCATCACTGGGAGGCAACTCCCCTACATCATATACACTAATACTAATCACACCTCATCATCACTATCACTCTCGGGTACTGCGAGATCCGTATAACTAGATGCCTCACCACTACACTTTGTGTCGCTATTCACGGCCTCGATACCTCTCTAATTTCCTATGTAATAAGGTGTTATTTGCAGACTACTCTATGAAAACTGACACTACAAATCAATGTATCATGTAAACACATCCAACACTAAGGGACCACCACCCAGTGCCTTACGGCCTCATCGAGTCTCCTCGTGTACCTTATCCCTCTCACCCTAACAATGCAGTGCACATCGCTTATACTATGGCCACTGGATTGAACAAATGGGCATGCTTTCTTGCTATATCATCCACTCTGCTCAAGTATACCTCCACCATGTACATCAGTCGGCACGTTCTATGCATCAATGCGTGGATGGACATGTCTATTATTAGGGACCAATACGCATCACCTACAAAGAATATACCACAACACATTAGACAACCATTACTACAACATAAGGCAATAAAAGAATACACAACATAGCAACATATAGATACTTCCCCTCCAATACAACTAATGCCATATTTTTGGGGGCATGTGCTTCCCCCTCTCCTACTTCTGCCTGCCATAACCCCACTTCACGTCTGCAAACAATGGAAACAATAACACTCATTGATGTGCCATCCACCATGTGCGGTACTCCTCTGTGTAACCCACATCATCTGATTCTATCGACTCTATTGTCGCGTATCCATTATTTGGTCCAGGAGGTGCTAGTTTCTCTGATGTGGGCCCTGATCTAGCTCCGTTCCTCCTGGGTGCTCTGATAGCTCTCAACAATATATATGGCTCTGGGGGTATATTTCGAGCCATGCCAAACTATCGTGATAATCTCTCCACTTGAAAATGTTCAGCTACGCTGGGGAATCAATCCTCTAACCACATCATCCTATGAATACACCGTGACTCTACAACATCCCTAGGAAATCCTCTATAGTCACAGTATGGCCTCTATATAACTGCCTTGGGTCCCATGCTATCTATCAGTGTCATATAGGTATTTGTGCCCATCCTATGCCCATGAATATTAATCCAACTCCTCGCATATATCTCTGACCTAGCCCACTCTCCTCGCAGACCTCCAACTGGCCTCAACACTGTTATGTGCTCATACACCCATACATGTAATAATGTAGTATCTCCTATCCCACCTCCTTGTTCATCATGAGTAAATCGGTACAATCCTATATATAGGTGGGCCAACACACACCACACCCATGCACATCTAGTGCTTTCCTCTTCTATATGTCGGCATATATCATGAATCTTATACAAGATGCCTACACTACCTCCCTCAACTACAATAGATGAAGTAATCACCACATCAATGAACTTACGCAAGTGCAGAACACCATACCTCATAATAACATCAAAACTAATATGGGCCTGGATAGGTACTCGAGTCCCCACAAAACATCATCTAGCAGCTCACATCTTCCTCTCCATATCCTCAAATGGAATAGCCTATACTCTCTCTTCAACAACCAGAAATCATAGTATGTGATACACATCCTCCAAATTAACTGTCATCGCATCTGTAGGAAACCAAAACGCACACCTATCCGCACACCACATCTCGCATAAGACTGTCAAGATAGGCATATTGTGGGGTATATCCCCCATATGTGCTATGTGTCATAAGACGACATGGTCCATAACATCCCGCAAATAATCTGACAATCTCAGCCAAAGAAAAGTACTCAAATGACACCCACCATGGAAATCTCTTGAGTGAATATCCCTCTTCACACCAAAAAATGGCAGAAAACATAGCGTTAGAACACTATAAAAGTCCAAATATGTTCCCTTATCACATTACTATACACTAGAAATATCAATTTCACTGTTATAGATCAGATAGGCACATTCTAGACTAGGGTGCCTAGATGTAGGACTGGGGCACCCATGAGCAAGACACTAGTGCCTAGGAGTAGGACACTAGTGCCTAGGGGTAGGACACTAGCGCTTAGGTCTGGGAGCTCCTTTCTAAAGGGTCACTAGCACCATCATCACTATTCTCCACATCTAAAACGCTGAGAAACTTCATAATATAAAATTTGCAAAAAACTAATAAAACCAAGTACTACACACACAATTTTCGAAAAAACAATGTACTTATTGATTTCGTCGTCATTCGTGATGCTACGGTGGTTACCACCCTCTCAAACCGGATAGGTCATGTTAATCTCACTTGCGACATCTTTAATTTCTCAAAGCTAAATCTCACTCATGGAAAAATAAAAATGAATTTACTAATACATTTTTCACCCTAATATTTATAGTTACTTTTTTTCACTCACTTTACTATGGTTATTATTTCACGATCATTCCTCAACTGATACACACTACATGATTTCCATCATATCTTGAGAATTTTTACTTTGATTTGCACCCTGTTTACAGTGTTATTTTTATAATTTCATCTACCACCATACTATACATATTACACATACATTATCTCTACTTGAATTTGTAATCTATCTGATTCATACACATTTATGAGATTTATATCACTTTCTATTTATTTCGTGCTTACTTTTGGATTAGTGTTCATTCTTGTCATCACTTCCCCTTTTCCTAAAAGAGAAGAATATCATTGGATTCACCCTATAATTCCCCTTACATTACCATGTGATTAATCAACAATACCAATCCATAATTTTCAAATATTTACTAATTCACTATGTAACATCTCACCATTATTTCTCCCTAATGACCTAATCTAGGGGCAACAAATATACAATTTTTCTATGCGACATTTCGTCACTTCCCCCTAATAACCTAACCTAGGGGAAACAAGCTTTAAAATATTTCCATGTAATTATTCATCAATTTCTATTTCATTCCCCCTAATAACCTAACATGGGGGTAGCTAGTGTAAAATCTCTCTACGAGTAATAAATTGAATCAATCAATCAATTAACACGTTGAAACTTATAACAATCAAAATAATATCATTCAATCAATACAAATTCAACACAATTGGCCTCCCAGATAACCTAACTTGGGAGTTACGTGTGACCTCCTAGATGACCTGTCTTGGGAGTTACGTCCATTGCTTTCCCATGTGAACTAACTTGGGAAGCTATTCTACATTTCACGTTTGTTTCAAGATAACCTAACTTGGAAGCCATAATTTTATGCTTTCTTTTAGTTGACCTAACTTAGAATCCATCACATTGCAGTAACACCTGTGGAGTGAGTGAAAGATTTCCTTTCCTATACCACTCCTATATGGTTCAATTGTTTGATCGAAATTATTTGGATCCAAAAACCAAAAATATTTGATTTGAGTCCATCTTGAGTGCATAGGTCTTGAGGATGTAGTTAGATACTGAAGAATAACACACTTTTCTACCTACACTCTTCCTCTGGTGGTAGGACACCCAAATCCTCTGGTCAATTATTTGTATACACGCATTCGAGTCAAGAATTGATCACTCCCTTCCCCATCTTATTGTCATCATACACTTTCATAATCATCAATCATCCAACATTATAATCATCACTCTCATTTAGTACATTTCATCATGATATCACAATTTTTTTATAGATTTCATGGATCAACTTGTTGATCCATGGTTCAGCACGTTATATGGTTCTTTCAACATGTTTTTACTATTGCATCTATGCATTCTACTACAACATGGGCTTCTCTAGATTTCTCTCAAGTATGCATCTCTATCTACTTTATGTTACCGAGATTTCAACTCACCAACATAAATTGGGGAAAAATGTAGTCACAAAATCACACACTTACTATTACATTTATACCACCAAGTATGTTGTTTTATATATGGATCTTACATAAGAAAAGTATTCACTAATGACCCACCCCTAGTCTTGTTTTCAGTTAGTTGGTTGTCATCGTCATTTTTCTTCCATAGTTGTCATTTTTTCTTTAGTTCTGGTCATCTTTTAGGGAATCTTAAGTGTCATTATTTGGTAATTCTTTGTCTCTAGTATTTGACTAGGGAACCTAGAGAAAAACTGGGGTGCCCCAGTCCATATTTTAGGCACCCTGGTCGTGACAACACTTGCACCTGATTTAGAGTCTCGAGGTCAGTCTTTGTAATTTTCCCTCTCATTCCCCTTAGTACTAGTTGGTGTGTCAAGTCATTAGTGTCAAAATTTGAGCAAGAGATCCGTATATAGACATAACATACCTACTAATTTATGGGTGGACTATCTACTATCAAGGGCTAGCTATCTACTAAGGAAAGGGACTACATTTGTGCAATATTTCATCACACACACTAAATAGGAATGGTTTTTTTCAATCTATTCCATCCACCATTTGCATTTTTACATCTAGCTATTTCCCATGTCTCAATGTCATTGGCGCTACGGAACCCTAGGCACAAAATTGCACACACAAACACATAGAACTACATTGGGTATGGAATGTAGTGCATCGTTTAGTTGTAAGTCCAACATTGTGGTAGATAACGTTAGTCTGACCCATTCATATGCATCTTTTTTTTTTCAATGGTTTTGTAGGTAGATCTTTATTACAGGTTTATGGCGATATAAGAAAAGTTAGTGCGAAAATAACGCAAAAAAGATCAAGATATTACAAATATCTAGAGAAACTTATAGATTTAGGTTCTGATCTGTTTTACAAAATAGAACGCATATATTGTAGACCCACAGGTGCCCTGATCCTCTTCTAGACACCCCGATCCAATCGAATCTTCATCTGTTGTAATTTTGTGGGTTGTACCATCATATGCTGCTTCATCCACACATCATCATGTTCAGTCTAGAATCACAATGAGGTAAGTCATTTTTAGGTTAGTACCTTATCCCTCTTATTTCAATTATTTCATTTCATTTAAATATCAAATAAAATTAGTTAGCGTCTACATTTCACTTTATACTATTTATTTCATTATTTTACTATTTAGATTAACTCTAAAATTAATATTTAGTTAAGCAACCAGCTCCCATGCTCAGATAGGAGCACCCAAGAACCTATGTCTTCTAATGGGAACTAATGTCCTAGTCACACAACAATTTTTTCATATAATCAAATTTCACAAAACTCTACATAACAGTTTGATAGTATCAAGCATGGTCCTCCAACAAGAAAAATACATTCTATCTCCATTTTCAACAAGAACAAACATTAAATTAAGAAAAAATCAGGGACAATAGGAACAAAGAAGGAACACACCATCTGCAGTGGTGTATATTGGTTAGATTCATGAAAGGAGAGTAATACTAGACATCTCTCCCCAAATCTTGTTCTTTGACTTGAGATTGCCCAAAAAACTCGCATTTGGCATGATCTCACCCAAAAAAATAACTCTTCACAACAATTAAAGACATGTTTATATCCTTTTACACTAAACAAAAATAGGTACAACATGGTACAACACATATGTTTCCACGCTTGATTTTTTTCATCATTCCACGCTTCACTTGTCCACTCGGGACACTTCTCGCCACACACTCTATAGATCAAAGCACACATATCTTATTTACTTTATGTTATCTAGTATTCACTCAACAACATAAAGTGGGGGAAAATGTAGACAAAAAACTATGCACTTGTGTAGACACAAAATCATGCACTTTGGGTAATTATCTAGTCTTGATTACATACTAGTATTCATATGATTCCTAAGTAAGAATGGTACTTATTAACAAATGTCTTTGGAAACCTTTATTTTCTTTCTGTTGTTACTTTTAGTCTTATGCCCTGACTTTCTCAGTATTCCTTTTCAGTCTTTGGATTTTTTTCATCCTAGACACTAGCACCCAGACCAGGATGCCAACATTGGCTGCTCTCGTCCAATCTGGGATCCCCTGTCCTCTTTTTACTTTACTCACAATTTTTGGGTCCTTTCTATTTGTTTGAGAATCTTATCTTTTTGGTATATAAGCTTTTGGGGTTAATTGAAAAATCTAAGCAAGGGATTCATATAAATATAAAGTTATGTGATCATAATAAGGGTCCAAGCAATAAGCATTAGCTATCACCACCAAAGATACATCCATCAAGGAGTTTAAGAGCTCCATTGCATCCATCTAGATCCATCACAAGGGACACAAGGGTTGGTTTTTTGCATCAAACATCATAGGAGGGAAGTTCATTTTATTTCATGCACACATTTATTACATTCTACAGCTAGTTATTTTCTCGCTATCCACATGTGACTGACACAAGAGAACCCTATGAAAAAATGCCACCTATACACACAAAACTACATTGGGTTTGATATGTAGTTCAACACTCAGTTGTAAGTCCACCATTGTGGTGGCTGAGGACAGTCTGACCCCTCATTTTTCATCTATCTTTTTTATGATTTGATATCTATTTGAGGGTTTTACATGTTTGTACTTCTTTCCAGGTTTATTATGACCTCGACAATCACTGTGCGACAAAATAAAAACATTGGGGAACATCTTGTGACCCTGATAATTTGGATTTCTAAGCATTTCTACAGACCCAGGTTCCCATAATCAGTACTTAGGCACCTGTGAGTGCCCTTATCCCTCTCCAAGCACCCCTATTCAGTATATTCCTCCATTTCTGTAATTTTATAAGCTCCAGTGTGATGGTCTATGCTTCGAATTTCTCTATCTTCTATCCCTGTGCACTTTATAGGACTCATAAAATCAAATAAGGCATCTTTCCCTTCTTTTCACATTAGGGTTTTATTATTTATTGCTTAGTTTTCTTTGGTATATTTCTGTATTTCATTATTGCATTCATTTATTGCTACTATGACATCAGGTTAAGCTTAGATTTTACATTTTAGCTTAATCATTTTGGTGAATCCCACTCATGATCAGTCTTTTAGATCCTTCTTTAGCACATCATATTTTCTAACATGGCCCCTAAAGTTTCATAAAATTATTTGTATGATTTAATTCAAATGCATCATAATTATCAAGTTATTCTGAAAAAATCCTTAGACACCGTGTATCTCCATAGTGATACACCACTGCATCAAGCGAGTGTTATTTTAGATCAGTGTTTGATGACCATAGTCTTAGTGATCCCACATCTAATCAATATAGGTTGGTCTTAATGCAATATTTACATTCTTTATTTTAAGACAAATTTCAGGCTATGGAATCCATAATTCAATCTCTCAAATCTGAAATCCAACAACTTAAGAATGCTTCTCAAGATCATGTTTGTTCTCCTTCTACATTCCATCTTCATTTTATATCTTCTACATGTGATTATATTAGTGATCCTTACTTATTTCCATTATTAGAGCCTCTCATGTTTGGTCATAATCCTAAGAAACATGACATTCTTACTAAGCTCATTAGTCATCAATTGATCATTTTACTATCTACTCAAGGCTATCCTCCAAGTACTAACTTGAAAAATATCAAGGTCGCCCATATTGCAATTATCATTGACTCAATGGAAATAATGACAATGATTTCTATATTTACGATGAAGAATCAAGTATATTAAGCATCAAGGCTTTATCTCATTTACTTCCCAACACTCTACTACATGCCCATCCACACTTTTTACATCCCAATGGGTTCGTAGATTTGATTCGTTTATTTCTACTGAGCATCAAGTCATCAATTACGATTTTCCTTCTCCGATAGAAAAAAGCATCACCCATTCAGTCAACTCAAACTAAGAAACCACCTCTCAAAATTAGTCTCACTCCACCTCCTCTCAAGTTATCTGCGACATTACCAAGTCAAAATAAGCAATCAACTCTCAAGGTTCATTCTCCTTCACCTCCAACTACTAAGTTTTCTACATTATTACCAAGTCAATCTAAGAAACCTCCTCTTAAGGTTGGTCTAACTCCTACATTAAATGTATCTACAAAATTAACAAGTCAATATCAGTAACCACATCCTATAATTAAACTTATAATTTTGCTTTGTGATCCAAATAATGCCTATGTCAATGACTAGGACCAAGATGAAGCTTACAATGTCAACAAACCATTTCATTTCAAACCTAGCAATGTGGTTGAATTTGATTCTGATGATGGTCACACATTTTTACCACCTCAGCATCCCATCACTTTTATTAAGTAAACTACTCCCTACATTGATCCACTTAGTGTCTATTGACTAGATGTCCATCACTTACATACTTGGGGGGCATCATAGCTTCCCCCCTCTAACATCAACTAATGTATTCTCTTCTTATCACTCCACATCTACACTTTCACATATGACATGTTCATCATGACAAAATCTACTATCGTCATTACCATATGACGCACTCTAGTTCCACAATCCATACTCGATTGTTGAGGGTATACATCTAAAAATTGGACCTCATCACACTCACATGTTCAATCACTCACTCTTTAACACACTATACACACATTTGACCCATTTCTCGATGACGCACTCTCGTTTACGGTTCATTCTTGACTATTAATGGGGCATAAATAAATGAACCTCATTGCATACATACACATCCACTCAGGGGGCACGCTACTCCTATTGTTCACATTGCATTACATTTTGTGTCATCCAAAACATACACCATATCTTAGTTTCATTTACTCTTGATTAATTTTGTCGTTACATGTTCATATTATTACACATGCAAGATATATATATTGTATGTCATTATCTTTATAATACACACATGCACGTTCACTTTCCTTTCTAGTTGCAATCACAGATTATACAAGTCCATTACATGCATCATGGATGCTTGGCACAATACCTAGTACTAGTCTTAGAGAGGCTCTTAGGGGCATCCAATTTCGTACAATACAAGTTTTATTGATTCATTTTTATTTAACACTTTACATTATCATATTATACATGCTTTGACATACTTTTTTTATCTTTCTAATGTGCTAACAAGTTCTTCATATGCAACGTTTTTTATGCAAGAATATATGTTTCCATGGTTATATGTCACATTTCTTGTCGTTGGTTGCCATTGTTTGCGAGATTTTCCCTTTATCTTGTGAGAACACGTGTCCTCTTGCGGTCATTACATCCTTGATTGTCATGAGTGATGTCCCTTGTTTACAACCCACTTTTCATGGTCTACATTTTCTTCTTGTGTGTTTACACATTGTCTGTGTAGCTTACATTTATTCTTATACATGATTGTTTTCCTTTCATTGTACTAACACTTGTCTTTCCTAGCCACTAGTTTGTGTGTGCCTTGGTTTCTACCAAGCACATTCTCTTCCCTCAGCAGGGCACATTTCAGCACAACGGTTGGTCCTCTTTTGGGCCACATACTCCTTTAGTGACATCGCATGCACCCTAAATGAGGGGGGAATAATATGGGTGAATCATTCACCCCATAAAAACTTATACACAACAAGGTACCGATACAACACAATTTCAATTGCGGATAGGGCTTAGAATCAGAATTAGGTCCTTAATACACACCAGCCTTCCCAAGTTCTAGTAATAGAGGGAAATTTCATAGCTCTTCAACATGTCACAAAGTATTTTGATAGGAAAGATAGTACTTTAGCACTGGGAATTTACACAAATGCTTTTACATGGCATAGAGTCCTTACCACATGCACACTATATGCAGTGGTATTTTACACAACGGGAAATGGACCATGAACCATTTACACCTTAATTTTTTTTATGACAACCAAGTTATTTCCATTAATGGTGTTCCACCTCCACCTTCATTATTGCCACCTTGTTCGGATACTTGTGTGTCTCCCCCTCTTACTCACACAATTACTTTACTATCACCGCATATGCATCCTATTCCTACTTCACCGCCTTGATTGGCCCCTATGCAACAACTGCATTCCATTAGTAATACACATCAGTATAGGCCCATTCCTAAGAATACTACCATATCCTGTCACCGATCACTGCCTCATTTTATTCCACATGAATTTTCCTCTCCCTTACGCACAACACCTCCTTGGTTTCCATCACCCACACACTTTACTATGCCATGACATCATTTTGATGTGAACCCATCACATGCATATCAATTTCATTCCACCACACAACATTTGTCTACCATACCACCATTACTTGAGCATCTCCCTCCCCTTTCATCATACCAAGAACTAGTCAATGGAGCATCGTCCTTTGACCACATCGGGTGATTTATCTCTCAGGACAGCTTGGGGGGCATCACTATTATCCAATCTCCCCTTCTTCATATTAGCATTGATGAACCTCTCTTATTTACATTATTCTTCCTATATACGTATATTTCGTACAAATTTTAGCATCCTCTTCACCTGATTGTGCACTCTTGTGCTTCAGTTCACACTAGACTATTGAAGGGATTACCATTAGACTAAACCCCACACACTGCGCATTAGGAATAAATACTTACATTCTATCATCATTTCTATACATAGCCCACATCTTACATTATAATACACATACCTCATCTATTACTCATTTCTCCATCATTAATCTGATACACGCTACATTAGTCATCATTATATATGGGTCTAGTTTTAGATTTCATCCATACATTCTATATTTATGCTAGGTCACATTATCTATAGGTCTAGCTTTACCTCTCATCACTACATATTCTATCCATGCCTATATCTGCATCTTACATTACATTTTCTTCTTCGCATAATGCATTCATCCATCTGATTCATTCTTTACTACACTAGATTCCATTATATATGGGTCTATTTTCCTCTATCCTCTGTGCATATTCCATTCCTATCTACATTTCCTACTGCATTTCACACATTAAATATCCTATCCATTACACATATTGCATTACATTTTCCACACCATGCATTTACAATACATATTCATCACTTGGTCGTTTATACTATGTTGTCTTCTATGCACTGCACTCACTATCCCATGACACACTTTCCTTGGTCCATACTCGACTACCGAGGGTTTACCAATCAAACAAACCTTACATGCAACATTTTCCTCATCCACCATTTCACGCATTAGTGACATACACCTTAGGTTAAATTGTCACCCCTTCTTATCATCTTGTAGTGATATACGCTTTAGGCTAAATCACCACCCTCCTCTTATCATCTTCTAGTGGTATACACCATAGATTACATCACCACTCCATTCCTATTCATCCTATAATGACATACACTTTAGGATAAATCATCACCCATTTTCACTCCTTCATCTTATAGTGATATATGCTTAGGGATAAATCATCACTCATCCATTCAACAAATTGTGGTCTATTCTTAGGCTATAGGGTCCACGCACATATTTCTATATGTCCCATCCCCATACACTCATCCTATAGTGATATACGCTTAGGTATGAATCATCACTCCTTTGTCCAAAAAGTTCATGATATATGCTTCGGCTATAGGGTTCACACAAATCTCTCCACATGTTGCATTTCATCACCATTACACATACACACTCACCATAATGTGCTAGACACAAGCTACACTACTTGACCATTTCCCAATGATGCACTCTCGTTTACGGTTCATTTTTGATTGCTCAGGGGGAAAACAAAATGAACCTCATTGCATACACATTCCATCCACTTGGGGGGCACGTTTCTCCTATCATTCCTTTCCATCCAACCATAGCATATTGCATTGTCTTATAGGTAGTTTAATTTTTTACTAGTGCATTGCATGCTCACTTTATTACACATGTTATCTTTATTTCTTATATGTCATTATCATATACACATGCATGTTCATGCCTTTGTTTAGTGTGGTCATAGATACAAGACTCTACACACGGCATGGATGCTCGCCTTTTACCCTTCCTATACTAGTTACTGGGGGCATCCACATTCATCTCATCTAGGGGTTATTGTTCCATTTTGTAGTTAACATATTCTACTATTTTCTCATATACATTTTGACATATTCATTATCACTCTAACATGCTAACGGGTGTTCCATGTGCAACACTTATTTTTACAGGATTACATGCTCCCATGAATACTTGTTTGTTTCTACTTATCTTCTTTGTTTGCTACTGTATGCAGGATTTCCCCTTTTCTTGTGTGCAAATTTGTCTTTTGTTTATGGCCTTGATGGCCTTGCATTTCTTAAGACTTCGTGATTGATGTCCTGTGTTCAAAACCCGCTTTGTGTGGTCTGCTTGTTTTCTTGTGTATTTACACTAATTTGTTTGGTAGTTTATACGTTGTTTGCATATTTTTACACTTGTCTTACTACATGCATGTGTTTCAGACTAAAACTTGTTTTAGCTAGCCATCCACTTTTGTGCACACCTTGGTATGTACCAAGCGTTTCTCTTTCCCCTTGAAAGGTATAGCTCTACAAGTCAGAGTGCTGGTGGTTCCTCTTTTGGGGATGCATTCTCCTTCCCATGACGTCATTTTTTCCCCCAAAGAGGGGGCATTATTAAGGGTTTTCTAATAACACAACGAGTGAGTTTAGACCAGTCTACGAACTCCATACATAGTGTCCATAATAGGACATGGTGTCCTTTAGAAATTCTGTGGAGCAGTTATAGGATTGGGGTTACAATGGGTGTCCCTCTCTACACTTCTCCATCCACTGGCGTTAGATCAACCAAAAATCCAAGACAGTACAAAGATATCTTCACAAATTTCAGTAGAAGCATTTAAATTTGGAGGACATAGAGTATTTCCTCCCTATACTTCTTCAGCCACGGTGGCATGAGATCTCCCAAAAAATTCCTGACAGTACATGATATCCTTCTACACCCTTTTTCTTAACATGGATCAGGTGTACATGTTCCCATTTACACTTATTCTAGCATATTTTAAACAACATTTTTACATACATACATATTTGACTACTTGATCATTTTCTCCTTACTGGTTCGCCATATGAGAAACAAGCAGTCAAATTGAGGGCAACAACAACAACATCATCAATGACAGTGACAACAACAACACACCGTTACAAAATTTTTATTTTACTAAACATGCGTTCCGCCCTAGGTTCACTCGCATCACTTTTTATGCACATTTTTCATCTTTAGAATCCACACTCCTCCATTTTTATTTTTTGTCATTCCACGCTTAAGTTTAGTCCATCGACATGTCTTTTTCTACACTCTACATGGATATTAGGTACACATCTCTATCTACTTTATGTTACTAAGATTTCCTCTCACCAACATAAAGTGAGGGAGAAATGTAGACATTAAATTATGTACTTTACACATAATTTATCCCAGTCTTATACTACTATTTAGAAGGTTCTCAAGTGAATGAAGTACTAACTAATCCAACCTTTTAGCCATCTTTATTTTATATTTTATTTCATCATTCCCACATATTTTATTGCACTTATCCACCCATTTCACAGTTACCCCATCATTCTAGCCCAAAATCAGGGTGCCCCATCCTGTACTGGGTGCCCCGTGGTGCCCTGGTTTATGCACATCCTTTCACGCTTCTTTTTTGGGCCTTTCAAGCCATTTGTTGTATGTATCTTTTTACCATTCAACCTTATCAAGATTATTTATGAAATTAAGCTTGAGATCCATATAAATATAAAGCTATAAGATCATAATAAGGGTCCTAGGTCATAACATTACACACTACTATCACTCCATCTAGAGTTGCATCTATTACATCACTTGCATCCACATAGTGCCATGCATCAAGGCTGGGAGATTAACATCACACACACTGCATGGGGGAGGGATTCTATTCTATTCCATGCACACATGTTATTTACAGTATCTATAGTTACTATTTCTCATTACTTCACAAAGTGTGACTGAAACGAGAGCACCTAGGGCACGACATACACACAGACACCAGAACTACATCCGGGTCCAAAATGTAGTGCAACACTCAGTCATAAGACCACTAGTTTCACGGTTGAGTTCATTCTGACCCATTCATTTACATACTTTATTTTTCTAGGATTTGATACTTCCTTTTGCATTACAAGTCATTTCCCAGCTCATCTAACATATCTAGCACGACAGACAAGAAGCACTCGAAGACAACTTGCGACCATACCGGAACCCATTTTTTAGCATTTACAATTATTAGAGTGCCTATATTTCAGACTAAAGCACCCCAATACACTCGTAGGTTCCCTAGTCATCTCAGATCCTCCATATCTATCCTTTGTAGGGTCCTAGAGTGTTCATCTACACTTCTTGATTTCATTTTCAGAAATGCGATGACTTTCGACAGCCACTGCTAATCAACTAAGCTATTTCTCTTCATCTTCTTGCACATTTAGGGTTTCATTTCAATTATATTAACATTAATACCCAAGTATCCCCTTTTAGGTCAGTTAGATCCTTAGTATCCCCTACGCTTCTTCCATTACATTGACATGAAATCACCCGCAAACCTTACGCATCAACATCATCTACATGATCCTTTCTACGCCCTTTTTCTCATTACAATTTAGGAGCACATGTTCCTTTTTCACATTTTCACACTTTACATACTTTCCTTACAGACTTTTCACATATTTTGATCACATACATACGTATTTGACTACTTGTCAGCTTCTCTTTTGCAGGTTCATCCATATGGGAAGTGGTAATCAACATCACAACAAGAACAACAACATCACACACATCAACATCGACAACAGGTACATCATGACATCTATGTTTTCTGCCTTAGGTTCATTTTCATCACTTTTTGCACTTTCTCCTCTATAGCATCCACACTTGAAATTTTTATCACTACAGGTTTTGTCAAGTCCCTCAACATGTTTTCTACATCGATATACATGGATATCAACTACGCATGTTTATCTACTTTATGTTATCGAGATTTCTGCTCACCAACATAAATTTGGGGTAAATGTAGACACAAAATCACACACTTTGGGTAATTATCTAATTGTGATTACATATAACTATTCATATGATTCCTAAGTAAGAACGTTACTTATTAACCCATGTCTTTGGCTCCCTTTCTTTGTTTTCTATTGTTACTTTTAGTCTTACACCCTTAGTTGCTCAGTATGTCTTTTCATTCTTCGACATTTTTTCATCCTTGACACTAGCGTCTAGACCAAGACATCAATGCTAGGTGCCCTTGTCCAATTTGGGTGCCCCTGTTCTCTTTGTACTTTACTCACACTTTTTAGATCCTTTCTATCTGTTTGAGCATTTTATATTTTTGGTAGTTGGCCTTTTTGGGGTTAATTACAAAATACAAGTAAGAGAATCATACATATATAAAGTTATGTGATCATAATAAGGGACTAAACACTAAACATTAGCTATCACCACCTAAGGTTGAATCCATCAAGGCATATAAGATCTATATTGCATCCATCTAGCTCCATTAAAATGGACAGAAAGGATGTTTTTTGCATCACACTTCATAGGAGGGAAGTTCATTTTATTCCATGCACACATTTATTACATTAGTTATTTTCTCACTATCCACATGCGACTGACACAAGAGCAACCTAGACTAAAATTCCACGTGCACACACACACACAAAACTACATTGGGTCTTATATATACTGCAAAAATCATTTATAATTCCACCATTGTAGCGGCTAAAGACAGTCTGACCCCTCAGTTTGTATCTTTCATTTTTAGGATTTGATGTCTATTTGAGGGTTTTACATGTCTATACTTCTTTGTAGGTTTATTACAACCTCGGTGATCACTGTGAAAACTCATAGTGACAAAAGGATATCATTAGTGAACATCTTGCGACCCTGTGAATTTGGGTTTTTGAGCATTTCCATATACTCGGGTACCCAGAATCAGTACCCGAGTGAATGCGGGTGCCCATGTCTCTCTCCAGGTGCCCCTGTCTAGCTTGTTCCTCTAGTTATGAAATTTTATGAGCTCCAGTGTGATGGTTATTACTTCACATTTCTCTTTCTTCCAACTTTGTGCACTTTCCATGACTCATCAAATTAGCTAACACATCTTACCCTTCTTTGCACATTAGGGTTTTATTATTTATTGCTTAGGTTGCTTTGGTATATTTTTGTATTTCATTATTGCATTAATTTACTACTACTATAGCATCATTTTAAGCTTAGATTTTACATTTTAGCTTAATAAACTTGGGTAGATTTCTAAGTCCATAAACACATACCAGCATTCATATGATTCCTAAGTAAAAAAACTAGTAATTGATGACTGTCTTTGGCCTTTTATCTCTGTTTCTTGTTGTCTATCTGGTCTTGCACATCCTATAGTTTAGTTGTTACTTTAGTTATTTATCTTTTATGACTACAGACACTGGTGCCTATCTAGGAAAGGAATGTCCAAGTGCCCCTATCCCCTCTGGGTGCCACTGACCCTTTTCCACCTTACTAACTTCTTTTAGGTATATTTTATCTTTTTGTCTTCTTTTCCAAATATGGTTCGGCCTTCCAGTTATCAATTACGAAATTCAAACAAGGGAATCATATAAATACATAGTTATGTGACCAAAATCAATGAACAAGATCTAAACATTATTACTATCACCTAAGCTTGCACTTAAAAGGAACCTAGAGCACTTCAAAGCATCCATTTAGCATTCAATTAAGGGATGAGGGAATACATTTTCTGCATACATTGTATAGGAAGGGGAAGTTCATTTTTCCATTCAGACATTTTGTTTACAATAATACATCTAGCTAGTCCGTTATTAAGTGCACTTGTACAAGGGCCTCCTAGGGCACGATTTCTACACACACTCACCAAAACTACCTGGATTCTAAGGTGTAGTGCAACGCTTGGTTGTAAGTTCATTCTCAGGGTAATCTCTAGGATTAGTCTGACTCCCCATATTGTATCTTTCATTTTTTGGATTTGATGTGGTTTTGGGCATTTTACATGTGAATATTTTTCTTTCAAGTTGTAGGTACATCGGTGATCAAAGTACGACACACAAGAAACCTACATAGACTAATTGTGACATACTTGTGACACAAAAAAAATCAAATCCTGACCATTTCAAATTCACATGCATCGAGAAGAGGTCTCCAACAACTAGGCTCTCACGCCCTGTTGTGGGCACCCATATACGATATCATCTATGAGTTCCAATTAATGAAACAATTCAGCTCTTGTTCAGGAATTTTCTCAATCTAAAGCACTCTTGGATCAAGCATTAATCAACTAAGTCATTCTTTCTACATCTCTTTCTTAGGTTTTTGCATTTATTTGCTTATCTACTTACATCACATTACATTTAGAAGTTGTATATCATTGTTTAAATTTAGTTACTTTGAAATTAGGATTAAAAAATTATATTTTTGTTAAATCATATCCCAAAATAACAGGTCTTGGTCCCACTTGTCAAAAATAGAAAGTCTTCATTTTAGATGTAGAAAGGTACAATAGGCTCCATTTTTAGTCACCTCACTAATTTTTGACATCTTCACAGGGTTTCAAGATGGTATCATGTCTCAAACAAGGAAATTCATCTTTTCAAAGGGATTCTGAAGGATTATCCTTGCCAAAAAAAATTCCATAAGAAACTTAGAACATTGTCAGGTGTGACAGGTAAAACTCAGGGACATCATGTAGTCGAGAAAGAAACAAGATCTCTATTATAATTAAAGAGAAATAGATCCTCTTAACTCATTGACCAAGTTGATCCACCATTACCTCTTTGTTGAGTGACTTGAGTTGATATTGGTGAGCTAGTTAAGTAAGTTCATTGAGCTAGGACATCTGGTTGGGTAAATCGAGTCGAGATGGTTGAATTGAACAAAGTGAAGGAAATAAATGGTGATATATAGCTACATATTTTTCTTTAGAAACATCCATGTATGTCATGTTCAATGTCATAGATTCCCCAGGATGATCAATATTTGATTCCATAATAAGCTCTTGATAGTGTTCCAATGACATACATCATATCATCTCCCAAAGATCCATTCCCATGGATTCAAGAAATGATCAAAAGTGACCCACGAATAATGCAACAAGATATTGTGCTTGAACTTAGAGAAATCAAAATAAATTTGAATTCTAAGGAAGAAGGAACAGACAACATCCTGCTTTTTTAGTGGCATCTCAGGTAATCAGTTAGTTAAGGTTGCTAGGCCTAGAAATGAAAAGCGTAGTGAGGAAATGAATCCATCAGATTATGATATGATCCACATATCATTGGGTCAAGCTTTGCACGTAAGGGTTATCATAATTTGTTCAAGAATCCTCTCCTCGTATCCTCACTCAGAACTAAGAATAAACGAAAATGATTGTCTAATTGAAGGAGCAAGTAAAAGCTGTCATTTCTTATATTCAACCCTTCTTGGAACCCGACTCAACATCTTCTCTTCCAATAGAATACATTCCTCCAATCAGCATTTTTGATCATGAGGTAGTCAACATAACACAAAGTTACATGATACAGGGGAAGGATAATGAAAAGTGGATAAAGATAATCACTTAGTAAGGCAAGGCATTGTTTCCAAATGTCATTTCTCTCATCAAGTACGTTTAAGTGCAACTTTGTCAGAAGTAAAGAAAGTGAAGGAGGAGTTTGCAAAAGAGATAATTCACTTGCATGAGGTGTTCCTATTGGTTACAAAGCTGAGTTCCTTCAATTCTCACACTCTCATGAGTAAGAATGTGTTTGTATCAACTACAGGGAACTTACTTCAAGTATGCATTTGCATCATGGATTTGAAATATGTAATCCTAAAAAATACAATCTCTAAGTTGGTCCCTTGTGGACAACATTCGTTCAAGCTCTTAAATTATGTCTACAATTGTGGTTAGAAAATTTTGTTCCCTCCACTCTCATAAGATTCATAATCTAAAAACTCATTGTTTCTTTTTAGGAGCTAGTCAAGAAAGAAATAGGTGACTCTCTTTCCTTCAATGAAGATAACTTAGATTCTCTGGTCAACATCAGAAACTACCTTTCTATAATTTCAAAGGATCATGCAGGATGGCTCAATCATTATAAGAAGATCAGTGAGGTTCCCTAGGCATGGAATAAGGTGTTGGGATACATTTTCATTCCAGAGGTAGATAATTTGATACTTGTAGTGACTCAATTTAGTAAGGAATTCAAGGAGTAGGAGAAGGAATCATGAATCAACAAAGTTCTTCATCATATGGAGATTCCTTAGATATGGAAAAGGCTTCCCTATCCTCTCTTTATCCCTCTTCTAATCTTCATTGTACACAATCATGATATTTTGTCTCATTCACTTAAGTGAAATCTTAAAGTTGAATTCTAAAAGTATGTTTGATTTATAAAAAGGGAACTCATTTCTAATTTCCTAGGAATATGTATAGGCACAAGTTGAATGACATAACAAAGATTCATATTGGGGTAGGTGAAAGGTAAATTCACAATGTTATAAATTGAAATGGATCCTCCATCTCAAAGGATCCAGAGATCCTGAAAGTTTAGTTCTTTATAACAATTGTGGATTATCATTTGGGTGTTGATATTTGTATCACCAAACACAAGAAATAAAAGTTGGATTCCTTCTATTTTCTCTCTTTTCTACACTTTGTAAGCATACTGATCATTAAGGAACTTTGTATCCTTGATGAATGAATCTACAAAACTATGTGTCTTGGTTTGTTAGTCTCACTAAATGCTTAATTTTTGCTTTCCTCTAAATTTAATGTTGAACTACTCTAGTTATCGGGTGTGAACTCTACTAGTGCCTATTCACAACAATAACCCTCCATTTCTCAATTTCTCTCCTTCATCCCTCATCGCTGAAAATTCCTCCCTTGTACCGCATATAAGCAATTGGCCAAAAGTTCATGAAAGTGTTCCTATGTGATCCTCGGCCTATTTGGCCACCTCACAACAATAGATAGGATTAGGATAGATATCATTCAATAATGGGATCCTCCTCATACATAAGGAGGGGCATAGCCTCGTGAGCATTTGTGAAAATACATAATTTTCCATATGACAAATTATTTCACCAATATTTTTTGGTGACTCCGCTGGGGAGAGATATGCCCTTGTGCACCCATTAAGATATCTATAAAATATTTTAAAATTGTATATTAGAAAAACAAAAAATCAGATTGAAGGCATTATTCCTATCAGCAGTGTTGATCCTGAGGTAATAAAGAAAGCATAAAGTTACAAGATACAGGGGATGACTAATGAGAAGTGGATTGAGAGATTATTGAGTGAGGAAAGGCACAATTTCCAGATGTCATTTATCTCATCAAGTATGTTCTTGCAACTTTGTCAGAAATAAAGAAAGTGAGTGATAAGTTTGCAAAAGACATCCTTCACTTGGATGAGGTGTTCCCATTGGTGTCAGTGATGAGTTCCTTCAACTCTCACACTCTCATGAGTAATAACATGTTTATATCAACTATAGATAACTTGTGTCAAGTCTAGATCCACATCATGGTTTTGAGATATGGAATGATCAAAAATACAATCTCTGAGTTGGACTCTTGTAGACAACATCCTTTTAAGGTATTAAATGATGTTTATAATTGTGTTCAGAAACTTGAGTTCTCTCAACTCTTCGAAGATTCATCATTTAAATAACTAATTGTTTCCTTTTAGGAGTTACTCAAGAAAGAGGCATGTGAGTCTCTTTCCTTAAATAAAGATAACTTAGAGTCCCTAGCCAACATCATAAATTTCATTTCTACAATTACAGAGGGTCATGAAGGATGGCTCAGTCAATGCAAAAATATTAGTGAGGTTCCTGGGGCATAGAGTAAGGTGTTGGGTTGTATTTTCATTCTAGAAGCAAATAATTTGATAGTTGCAGTGACTCAATATAGTAAGGAATTCAAGGAGAAGGAGAAAGAATCATGAATAAACAAAGCTCTTCATCATAGGGAGTTTCTTCGTTAGATATGACAACTTCTTACCTCTGCTCTCTTTCTACCCCTTTCTTATCTCCCTCTTTTAATTCTTCATTGTAAGCAATCATGATATTTTTTCGCATTCACTTAAGTGACTTTCTAAAATTGAATTGTAAAATTCCATTTGATTTATAAAAATGGAATTCATTTCTCATTTCCTAGGAAGATGTAAAGTCACAAGTTTAATGATATCATGAAGAGTCCATAGGGTAGTTGAAAGGTCAATTCACATTCCTATAAATTGAAATGGATTCTCCATTTTAAAGGATTCAGAGATCCTAAAAATTTAGTTATTTATAGCAATTGTGGATTATGGTTTAGGTGTTGAGCTTTGTATCACCAAACACAAGAAATAAAATATTTTTTTCTTCTATTTCTCTTTCGCATGTGTTCTTATATTTTCTCTCTTTTATCCACTTTATAAGCACAATGATCAAGAATGAACTTTGTATCCATGATGAATGGATCTAAAGCATTGTGCACGTCTGGGTTTGTTAGTCTCACTAGATGCTTAGTTGTTTCTTTCCTCTAAATTGAATGTTGAACTACTCTAGTTATTGAGTGTGAACACTATTAGAGCCTACTCACAACAATAACCATCCCTTTCCTAATTTCTCTAATTTACCTCACATCATTGCAAATTATTTCCTTGCACCTCATACAATCACTTTGACACAGGTTCAGTGAAGTGTTCCTGTGTGATCCCCGACCTATTTGGCCACCCCACAACAATAGATAGGATTAGGATAGTTTTCATTCAATAATGGGAGTCTCTCCATATACAAGAAGAAGGGGCGTAGCCCCGTGAGCATTAGTGGAAACACATAATTTTCCATACAACAAATTTTTTCACCAAAAACTACACAATCCTACTATAATGAATAATTCAGATAAGACAAATGATGGAATCGATAGTGCTCTCTTCAAATAGATAGAGAATGTGAAGAGTATCTTTTGTTAGCATATGTAGCATAGTTTATATTTTTAGGTGATATCCCTTTATTCTCTCTTCATTGTTGTATTCCATTATCCTCTCATCTTCATCCATATCTTCCTCCTTCAATTTAGGGGAATGTTGTTTACTATTTCTCCTATAAATTATATGTACTTCTCTATAATAAAATAAGATGTGTTGAGAGTTATTTACTCCACATTCTTCTGATCTATTCACTTCCCATAGTTTGGTATCAAAGAAAAAAATTATATTTCCTATGTGTGGAAGAATTGTAGAGGATCAGATCAACATTTGCATTTTTTATTTTTGAAGACCACTCAAGTGTGGAAGTTGTGTGGAAAGAAGAATTCAATCCTAAAGATCTACGGGGAAATAAAGACCTCCTTTAGACAGTGTGTGACATCTTGATTGGTTATATGGAGTTTTTTCTACAACCTGCAAGAAAATAACGTGGAGCTCAATAAAAAAACATTGAATTTTATTGATGTGGAGCAGTGTGAAAAACAACACGAGGGTGGAAGAAAACTACGTGGAAATAAAAAATCTGCGTGGAAATTTTGTATAAAAACTCATTTGTTGTTGCGTGAAGGAAGAGTCTCTTCTCTCCTATTGTATGGAGGAAATACACCAACGTGAAAAGTTTCTCCTGTTAGTGGCCACGTGGGTGGAGATTTAGTGGTCTACGTGGGAGTTTTAGATTTCTTTTTTATCTTATTTGCTGTAGAAAATTCAAACCAATTTCTGTGTGGAATTCATTAACAGATCTGCTTGTACGTGAAAAAAAGAAAGACTGCATGGGAAAACATTTAACTTGCATAGAAAAGACCAAAATCTGTTGGTGCATGGTACTGCGTAGAAGAATCCATGTGTTTTACTTTTTGTCTTATTTGCTGTAGAAAATTTCAAACATTCTTCTGCGTGGAACCATTACTAAGAAAAAAATGGTATTCTCTTCCCATTCTACGTGAAAGTTGTTGACAAAAATGGTATTCCCTTCCCATTCTGTGTGAAAATTGTTAAATAAATAAAAACGTGGAGGCCTGAAGCTGCTGGTGCGTAGGAAATTACAACCTGAGTATTTTATTTGTTATTTTTGTTGTCTTCTACCTCCTTGCTGAGGCGTGACACACTGCTAGGTGGAAACTTACTGCAATCATTACCTCCTGGCCACCTACAAGTTGATTGGAAAATAAAACATGTAGTTTCCACTACACTATGCCAAATGTCGAGTGTAGAGAACTCGATTGAGAGCATGAATAAAAAGGTTTCCACTACTGAAAGCTGCAACGTCGACTCACCATCCAGAGAACACCATGAAGAATCTCTTAAGATCTCTGGGTTCTACTTTGCTTTGCTAAATGAGCTTCAAAACAACGGCAATCTTATCTAGTTCGAAGAGGAATTCTTGAATATTTCCTTTTCGACGTTAGTTTCCAAGCAAAGTGAGTACGACAAGAATTAGAAGCTGGGTATGATGTTGATTGTGAAGACGAAGAAGAATGACCACCAAGTGTCATCATCTCTCAGCACACGAGTATCGAGAGCATCTATGAGCCAATACTTCTTATCAGTGAGTAAAAGTTGTAATAACTCTTGATTAAATAAATAAATTTTTTTATTACAATTTTTTCTCCGAATTTACTTCTTTTCGATGCTCAATTACTTAAAGGGCCCAATTTTGTGGCCTGAAAAAAAAAATGAGGACAATCCTTCAGTTTGAAGGATTATGGGGTATTGTGACCGGATCTGTGACCGCTCCCACAACCCCTGATGAATTAATAAAGTATGAAATGGCTAGTGCCAAAGCCTTGATGCTGATAATGCTCAATATCAGTGACGATGTGCAAATGCATGTTCGGAATGCAGAGAAACCAAAGGAAGCTTGAGACAAGTTGGAAACAATTTATGAAGCCAAAAATCAAACTAAGATCCTCCATCTTCAATCAAAGCTGCACATCCTCTCTATGGGTTCAATTGAGAAAGTTGAGGAGTTCTCACGTTGCGTGGTTGAGTTGCGATCAGAGTTATTAGCACTCGGTGAAACAATGGATGACAAAATCCTCATACCGATCACCTTGAGAGAACTCCCTTCTCAATTTTGAGTGTTCGTTATGACATTGAATGTATCTAAACAAACAGTGGCATTTGAAGAACTTGTGAATTTTCTATAGCAGGAAGAGGCAATTAATTCATCCAAAGAGGAATATAAGGATAAATCCCTGTTCTCAAAGCCATACCATGGCCAGAAGAATCGAAAGGGTCCCCTAAAGAAGACAAATCAAGTGCAACCAAAACAACAACAGAAAGATCAAAATTCAAAGAGGTGGTGTCACATTTGCAGAACCAACACTCACGAACATTGATCACTGTCTAGTACAATAACTTGAAACAAGGGTCTTCATGTCAAACAAGCACATCAGGGCATAAAGATTTTCAAAAGTCCAAACAATGTCCCGCATTGGAGAAAGCACAAAGGGCATCTTGCAGCCCAAGAAGATAATGAGTCTAATGAGAATACATCAGAAGGAGCACATTCTGGTAAGAATCTTGTACTTGTCTCTTAGAATTCATAGCCCATGAAGAGATTCTTGCTAATAGACTCTGGTGCAAGTAAGCACATGTCAGGTGATAAGGAATTGTTTGATTCACTCAATGAAGAACCCACTAGAGATCAGGTTCAGATAGATGATGACAAAGAGTGCATTGCAGAAGGAATTGGAAGATGTCACCATTCCTCTGAGGACCATGAAAATGTACACTTACAACGGTACTATATGTTCCTGGCTTGACTAGCAACCTTCCTGTCCAGTAACTCAGCTATTAAATCATCACCTGAAGGTAGAATTTCTTGTCCAAAATGGCATCAAATCATGTTTGATCTCGTGACAAGGTAAGATTATTGCTAGATCATTTCTAAAAGATAAGTTATTTTCTGTAGATGCTATTTCATCTTCTGTAATAGCTTTATATACATCAATAGTACAATCTACTTCACTCTGGCATTTTAGATATGGACACTTGTCAGGTAGTTCATTGCATCAGATGAGTTCAAAAGAAATCGTCCATGGACTACCCAAATTTTCAGTTCCTTTCCTCTTTGCCCTGGCTATCTTGTAGGAAAACAACATAGGGATCCATTTCAGGCAAGCACCTTCCATGCCAAGAAGCGTATGGAGGTAGTTCATACCGATCTGAATGGCCCTATGCCTGCTTCGTTTTTAAGGATACGAGTACTTTCAACTATTTGTGGATGACCACTCCCACAAGATGTGGGTGTTTTTCTTCAAGAAGAAAAGTGAGGCTCTTCAACACTTCCAGAACTTCTATCTTCATGTTGTGAAAGAGACTAGACAACCTCTTCTTCTACTTCACTTAGATCGAGGGGGGGAATTCACATCAAATAAGTTCTTGGCATTCTTGAACCAAAAAGGCATAAAGCAACACCTGACTGCACCCTACATGCCCCAGCAGAATGGCATTGTTGAGCATTACAATCACACAGTGATGGAGATGGCTTGCTGCATGCTATCAACTATAAAGCTAGAAGAATGCTATTGGGCTGAAGCAGTACAGACAACTATATATCTTCTCAACAGGGCACCGACAAATATTCTACAAAATAAAATGCCAGAAGAGGTATGGAGTGGTAGAAAGCCATCAATTTCTCATTTGCGAGTATTTGGTTACACAACATACATGCATGTCCCACCTCAAGAAGAGAAATAAGGTTGAGCCAAAGACGCTCCCGTGCATCCTACTTGGATACAACACTACCTCAAAGGCATACCGTCTCATGGATCCCAAGATAAAGAAAATATACGAGAGTCAGGATGTGGTTTGTGATGAGTCATCCTTTGACTATGATAGTGACATAGAAGAACTAATTACCAACCACCTCTCACCGACTAGTCTCTGAATTAGATAAATGAACCAGAGGAGACTACTCAAGGAAAATAAATGCTATTAGGAGAGCTATTTGTTGACCTTGGAGAACTGGAGAATGTGACTCCACATCAATTCACATAGAAATGTCACAATTCTTCTCAAAATAAGCCAAGTTCTTGTCCGAAGTGGGTACAAAGCACCATCAAGGAATCACATTTGCAACAACTCCAAGATACATCATCCAGAGTCAAAACAAAGGAGTCAAACAAGAAATGAGGTAAACTTTACACTCATGAGTTCACTGATTAATAGCTCCAAGCTAGAAAATGTTCATGAAGCACTCATTCAACCTCAGTGGAAGGAAGCCATGGATACATACAATATGACTCACTTATGCAAAATCATACATGGGAACTTATCGATATGCCTACAAGAAAGAAATCCATAGGATGCAAATGGGTTTTTGAGACAAAATATAAGGCAGAAAGATCCATCGACAAACATAAAGCACATCTTGTAGCAAAAGGATATGCTCAGAAAGAGGGCATCGACTATGAAGAAAACTTTGCACCCACTGTGAAGATCAAGACCATCAAAGTTGTTTGCACATTAGCAGCACAAAAAGGATGGAGAATTTAACAGATGGACGTTAAGAATGCTTTCCTAAATGGTGATTTGAAAGAAGAAGTGTACATGACCTAACCTGAAGGATTTGTTGATGAAGAGCATCCTAAGAAGGTATATCGTCTCTTCAAATCTCTGTATGGAATGAAACAAGCTCCAAGGGCATGGTATATCAAGATCGAAGATCACCTTTTGTAGAATGGGTTCACTTGTAGCCCCTCAGATTCAAATTTATATATAAAGAAGGTAGGCAAGGAAATTTTCATTCTTGTTGTATATGTAGATGATCTTGTGATCACTGGCAGTTTAGAAGATAGGTTGATATTGTTGAAGAATGATCTCAAAAGAACCTTCGACATGATAGATTTGGGGCTACTACATTACTGTCTTGGCTTGGAAATATGGCAAAAGGAGCATCACATTTTTTTCTCCCAGATAAAGTATGCCAAGACACTCCTAGAAAAGTATAGAATGTCTGATTGTAAAGCTATATCCACTCCCATGGAAAAAGGCTTGCAACTTTCAAGATTCAAGGACTCGCCTCAAGTAGATGCTACACTCTATAGGTAACTTATTGGAGGGCTCATCTATTTGACATATACCAGACTAGATCTATGCTTTGGCTATCAGCTATCTTTCTAGGTTCATGCAGGAGCCAAATAAATGTCACTAGACAGTAGAAAATCATGTATTGAGATATGTCTAAGGAACATTTGATTATGGTCCAGAATATAAGAATAATGATCAATTCTTCTTACAGGGATACGTCAACTCATACCACGCCGGATCTATTGATGACATGAAGTCAACTACAGGATAGATTTTTCATCTTGGATCTGGTACCCATCTCATGGATAAGCAAGAAGAAAAATGTTGTTTCTATCTCATCCACAGAGGTAGAATATCACGCCACACGAGGAGCTGTGTGCGAAGTGATATGGTTACATCATATTTTTGAGAATTCTTGAAAAACATTCACCTATTCTCTATTGTGACAATCAAAGTGTGTTGAAGCTCGTGCAGAATCCTTGTTTTTCATGAACGAACAAAGCATATTGAGATTGATTGTCATTTCATTTGAGAGCACATCTTGAACCATCACATTCAACTCCAGTACTATCCTACAAAAGCACAAGTTGCCGACATTCTCACAAAATCTCTTGGAAAAGTGAAATTTGAACTTTTCAGGGGTCACATTTGCATGAATAATGTAATAAGGGGGGAGTGTTAGCATATGTAGAATAGTTTATATTTTAGGTGTTTTTGTTATATATTATCCCTTTATTCTCTCTTCATTGTTGTATTCCATTATTCTCTCATCTTCATTCATATCTTCCTCCTTCAGTTTAGGGGAATGTTGTTTATCTATTTCTCCTATTAAATTGTACGTGCTTCTCCATAATAAAATAAGATGTCTTGAGATTTATTCACTTCACATTCTTCTCATCTATTTGTCTTCCTACATCTAATTAATCGACCTTAGAGGTAAAGTAATTTCAATTTTAATCTTTTACAATAGACCTGGCCTGATCTATCAATAAAGTATGTAGTTTAGTAGTGCATAGTTAAGGTTAATCGTTGATGCTAAGGGTCAAATACCCTTGTGAATTCCTTCTTATAAGTCTAAAGCAAAAAATGTGTTTTAGTTACAATTTTCAGGTTAAGTGTCCTAGATTGTAGAGTGTTCATAGAATGTTCATATTTTGTGGGTGTTGTCATTAGGTTTGAATCTTACATGTCCTTATATAAAACCACTAAAACTGCAATAGCTTACGAAGGTTTAAGTCCTGATACATGTGTGGTGCATAGTGATCTGACAAACTACACACATACATAATAGTTGAAGAGAGACTAGAGAGATGTTGCATAGATATGAGGTGAATTGTTTGGAAAAGTCTAGAAATCCAAGGCATCCAACAGGGATTATTATTCAACGATCATCATATATAGATTTCGGAATTATATTATAGTGGTGAAAAGATGTAGTACATATAATATGATCTGAAAGTATCTTTTTACATCTTAACAATATAATGATGAATATTTAAAACCTAACCTTCTTATAGCCTTTAGTAGGTAAGATCTTGTTCCTTTTGTAGTAGATGTGGTAGGCTAGCAAATGTGCGTACAGATTAAATATCCTTGAAGTAATCGATCCACTCCTACTCGATGATGTCTTCTATTCTTCTCATATGATCTCTAGTTTATCCTCAGTTACCTGGATTCGCATGTAAAAGAATTGGTGGTGTAAAGGATCAACTCTATGTGCACATGTCATACATGATGCAATAAGGGTATTCAAGGCATTGCTGAGATATATCGCAGAGGATGTAAATGTTTTTTATTGGATGTGCTTCACCTTTTACGGCCATCTACAATCAGAGTTGATCACTAGAAACCTAGGTATTGCAAGAAAACATAGTCATGTTTCAGGATTGAAAATATGTAATATGTTATCAAAAAGGCTTACAAGCAAACAAATGCAAGTAGGGCAATTTATGGGAATCTTCGAAAGCGGTTTAGGATAGTCACTGAGTGATTCAGTAAATGACTAGTGATTACTAGGATAATAATATGGTATAAATAAAATGTAAAAAATGTATTAGTTAAATTCATAATTACGTGATGAATTGTGTTGTTTACAAAGTGTATGTAAACACAAGGAAATACAAAGAGATAACTCCACATACCTTAGGCTTATGATATACCCAATTTATAAGGATGACTAAATGATGCAGACAGGCCTTATGACAGTGTGCGATCTCAATGGGATGTTAATGGAAATTGTATGCAAAGAACTGTCAAGATGTATCTAATTGTATGTCTTACATTAGATCTAAAAAGTGCAAGAAATGTTTTGTAGTGAAAATGGATGGTTTGTTTCAATGAGAGCTTGATATCCTATATAATCTCCGACGATTAGTACGAATCATTTGTGATCTAGACAACAGGTTTTGATATTGCATCACATGGACAGTAAAACATGCATTCTTATAACTTCATATCTAAAATTCAACTTTACATCATTTATTAACAAGGATTTAATGACACTTTTGTAACCAAGATACTTAATTAACTGGAGTTGGATGTACTTACCTTTTTGTAATCTTCATCTCATTAAACATTTCGTATAGACTGCAAAATTATAAGAACTTCCACTATCAATAATAACTTGACAACACCTTGACCATTTTTCACTCGCATATTAATAACAGATCTGTTAAAAGTGTATTCAGAATTTAAGGTGGCTCAATTGATCTCTTTGTTTTTCTTGAGAATAATTCCTCTTCATTAACACTTATTATCCAACTTCAGGAAACATCTTCTTGAATAGATACAGACTCAATACTTTCTTCTGTCTGAGCTTTAACTAGGGGAATCAAATAGGAACATTTCCTTGAGTTAATTCTTAGATGGATTTTTAGGAAATATCATATGATCTAATTCCCAGACAATACACATTTGAAACATCTACGTGTGCCAATCCTCTGACCTAATTACCTCTATGTGGGTAGGAGTTAAGCTTCCATACACTCTACAATGAATTCTTGCACTGAAAGATGTAGGTCTGGTCTATATGAGATGTTAATTTCTTCTTGTTGTGTCTACATATATATTATTCCTCCTTTTTGTATTCTTCTTCTGTAGGATTTTCCCTTACCTATTACATTTTTAGGTTGTTTTTCTGCTAATTTCTCTTCTACTCTTAAAGCAAACTGATATGCATCATTAGCTGATTTAGGTATCAACATACTGATCTCATCTTAGATAGTGAATTTCAATTCATTGAGGTATCTAAAAAAATTCTTAATATCATCCTCTAACTTCATGACCAACTCTAGTGGTCAATCTCTAAAACTAAGTCTTTTGACTCCGTTACTGGAACATCTTGTTTTTCCTATTATTCTCCCAATGTTTTGACCAAGATCTGATCTATTAGTATTTAGTGATGAATTTTCATTTCAGTTTAGACACCATCCTATTCCATTTCTTGATCATTCCATTTCCTTTCTTTACTCTTTCTTCCTACAATCCATCCTAGTTAAAGACACACATGACATGTGTCATCCTGGGTAGCATAACACAATGTTACCATATGGATCATCATCCACATTTTCATATTCGAAGTTATTTGGGAGTCTATTGGTATTGATTCAATATAACATCACTTCAACATTTACGATCCTCATCCATACATAGGTAATTTCAGACTACATAATGGTTTTGACAGTGATTTTCTTCTATTGGTAAAATTCCTCTAGCTATCAATTATTTTGGTCCATCTCTAGGTTATTCTTATATGTCGATGAAACTGTCTATCCAGTCTCAAATCCTCTCCTTTGAAGTCAATTCAACCGTCTGTGGGAATTATTTCCCATGTAGTTCTCAAATATGTTCCATCAGAGATAGGCATGAGTTGGCTATCTTGTTCCTAATCCTCTTGACACTCATAACCTGGTTATTGACACTTCTATTATTGAGATTTCGTTGGGTGGTCAGGTTATCTGAATAAGAAGCTAAATTGATGCCCTAGGTTGATTTATGGCACCAACTCCAATTATGACACACTCCAATTGTGGGCTCAAACTATGGATGTTTCATTCTAGTGAATCAACATACATGAAATGTTACTGGAATGGTCCACTATAGATGCTTGTAGAAGTCCCAATGTAGATAATCGCACTTGATTACAGCCTGATGGCGGGATTATGTTTTAATACAGTCGATTGATCTCGGTGAATCATGGAGCATATACTTAGGAGCATGTTGGACAATTTTAGTCCAACTCGAATGGTTTTAGCCTTTTATTTCTATAATCCTACTCTATCACAATCTAGTAGGTTTAGTGTTAGATTATTATAAGTCGACAGGGATGGGTGGAAGCTACAACATCAAGTAGAGAGGATTTTAATCGTGGAGGTGTTGGAGGACGTCATGGAGCAACTGTTTCCGCTTCTTGGAAGTTGAGAGGCCAAGAATAACCTCCTTATCACTAGTTATGTTTGTACATCCTTCACTCTACCTTCCTCAAAATGAAATTTCTCCCCCACCGCACATTTCATAGCAAACCATCCTAAAGCTCCTCTACTTTTTTCCATTCACGTAAAAATATAAAAATTAGAGCTATCAGATCCTTTTACAAATGGTCGCTGCATCAATGGCTAACACATCCACCTTCCCAAAATCCATTCTTTACCCAGAAAATGATATTGTTACGTTGACGTAAAAAATATCCTCCTCGTCACTAAAATTCCAATACAAGCCCATGACAGGGCATATCCATGGCAAAGTGGGTGTGAGCAAAAAGGGTCATTTTGTAGAAAATCTACAGTCTTATACAATAAACATCATAAAAGAAATAAACAGAACACTTAAATAACTTGCATAAATAGATGAATATTTGAACCAACACTACTGTGTGTAATCTCCATTAATAAAAGCTTCATCATACTCAAAGTTTCATCTCTTTACAATCAAGCTGTGCGAGCAACTGTGTGCTTTCAATGCACATCCTTCCTTGCTTGTGCAGATTTCACACCTTTGTGTGTGCATACAAAGCAATTACAATTGCTGTTATTTAAATAGAATAACTCACCCACTAACAGCTCTTCAACTAAGCATTCTAAATCTAAACTCATGCTTTAAAATAGTTGCATGCTACGCATGAATTAAAACAGATTTATTTGAGTTAAATCTAATCCTAAATATAGGATAAAGTTGAGTTAACTAAAGCAAACTAAAGCAAAAATAAATCTATTTTTAATATTCCTAAAAAAGCCACGGTTGGAATTCACTATGCATGGGCATGCATATTTCCAACACTCCCCCTTAATTTCAAACTATAGCTTTCACTCTTCTCGAGCTTCATTTGATTTTTCAAATTTGCCATGCGCGGGATCACAAACTCCCAAACAATCTCTCAAATATTCAAAAACTTCTTTTTCCAAAGCCTTTGTAAAAATGTTTGCAAACTGATCTTCGGATCTACAAAATTCAAGATGAATTTCCTTGTTGTTTACCATCTCCCTGATGAAATGATACCTCGTATCAATATGCTTGCTCCTCTTATGAAAAACAAGATTTTTGGACAATGCTATGGCTGATTTGTTGTCACAAAAAATATGCATAGCTTCCTCTTGTTTCTATTGTAACTCTGTTAACACTCTTCTCATCCAAACAACTTCACATGCTACTCCTGTTGCTACTACATACTCTGCTTCTGCTGAAGATAACGTGACAATGGGCTACTTCTTTGATGCCCATGAAACCACTCCTATTCCAAAGTGAAAATTATAGTTGGATGTGCTTTTCCGATCATCTATACTTCCAACACTGTCACTATCTATATAACCAATGAGTTTGAACTCATCTGAACTTGAATAAAGAATTCCATGATTTCTTGTTCCATGTACATGCCTCAAAAAATATTTCCAGCTTGCCAATGTGAATCTTTTAGAGATTCCATAAACCTTGATATAAGGCTCACAATATACATACTATCAGGCCTTGTGGCTGTCAAATACATAAGACTTCCAACCAACTTTTTAAAAAAATTTGGATCCACAAACGATCCTTCATCTTATTTGCTCAACTTCAAACCTACTACAACTGGTGTTAGCGCTGGCTTACAATTCATCATGTTAAACCTTTTTAAAACATCATTTGCATACTTTTCTTGTGAAATAAAAATTTCACCTTCTGATTTTTGAACTTGAATGCACAAAAAATAATGCATAAGACCAAGATCTATCATCTCAAACTCCTTCTTCATGGCTGATTTGAATGACTCTGTAGTTAGATTTCCAGTAATGATCAAATCATCTACATATAAACAAACAATCAAAATTTTACCTTGCTCATTTATCTTGGTGTATAAGGTAGGCTCATTTCTGCTCCTACTAAAACCATTCTCAATCAAATAAGAATCTATTTTGTTGTACCAAGCTCTAGGTGCTTGTTTGAGACCATAGAGTGTTTTGTTCAATCTATATACTTTTCCTTCATGACCTTTAATCTCATAACCTTCTGGCTAATTTACATAAACTTCCTCTTCAAGGAATCCATTTAAGAATGTTTATTTAACATCCATCCAATAAATAAGCCATTTATTTTGAGCTGTAATTGCTAAAACCATTCTTACTGTGTCCAAACATGCTACTGGTGTAAATGTTTCATTGTAGTCAACTCCATATTGCTGCGTAAAACCTCTTGCAACTAGTCTTGCTCTGTGCTTCTGTACTTTTCCATCAGCATTGTATTTTGTCTTGTAGACCCACTTGAATCCTATCGTGTCCTTTCCTTTTGGAAGATCCATCAGCTCCCATGTCTAATTCTTCTCCATAACATCTATCTCATCATCCATGGACTTTTTCCCAAACTTCATTCTTTATAGCCTCTTCGTAATATACTGGATCTACATCTTGAGAAAATAATGTAAAAACTGAAAATGAATTAGTTGTATCAACATTATAAATCTCACTTAGACTTCTTGTTTTCCGCTGCACAGTAGTATTTGATGCAGGACTTGCTTTTTGGTGATGGAGTAGCTTCTGGTGTTCCCTAGTGGTGTCTCTTGCATGGCTGAAGATGGCTGAAATCTTGGTGACCTCCTGACTGTAGATGGAGGTGTAGCTTGTGCTACAACTTGTGGTGCATGTCCAAGATTTGTAGATACAGTAGCTTGTTGCTCTAAAGTTTCATCTGTCATATCATCATGTGGAATAGATGTTGCTATACTCACTGTTTTCTCTATACTTCCATCCCATGCTTCATTCTCAATAAACTGTACATCCCTGCTGATCACAACCTTTCCAGTGACTGGATTGTACAACGTGTATGCTTTTTTATTCTCTGAATACCCAACAAAAATACATTTTTCTCCTTTGTTGTCTAACTTATTCCTTAGCTCATCAAGGTACATGTGCATATGCTACACAGCCAAAAACTCTGAAATGTGAAACACTGTGTTTCCTATTAGTCTATGCTTGTTGAGGAACCATGTTCCTAACAAGTTTCGTTGGACACCTGTTCAAAATATAAACAGAAGTTGCTACTGCTTCTGCCCAATACTCATTTGGAAGATGTTTTGACTTTAACATGCTTCTTGTCATCTCCATGATGGTTCTATTTTTCCTCTCTGCCACACTGTTTTGTTGTGGTGTATACCTAGTAGTAAACTAGCTTGTGTATACCATGATATCTACAAAAATTCATAAACTCATTAGAAACATACTCACCTCCTCTGTCCGTTCTGAGAACTTTGATGTAGTATCCACTTTGCTTCTCCACTAATGCCTTGAACTGCTGAAATGTATCAAAGGCATTTGATTTATTTCTCAGAAAATAAACCCATGTCTTCCTTGTGTAATCATCAATGAATGTCATAAAATAAATACAACCTCCAATAGAAGTTGTCTGCATAGGTCCACATAAATCTGAATGTACAATCTCAAGTGGTACACTTGCTCTTGCTGTTTTACCAACTGGGAATGAATCTCAGTGTTGCTTTCCCAAAATACAACCTTCACATACCCTTTCATAGTTTCTGAATCAATGGCAAAACCTTTAACCATATTTTTTCTATGTAATAAATTCAAACCTCCAAAATTCAAATGTCCATACCTTAGATGCAAAATCCATGTTTCATCCTTCACGACTAAATGAAAAGCTGATTGTGTTCCTTCAGCATAGGACTCAACTATATTTACGTAGGAATCAATGCAGGACTCGCTTGCTGTAGTGCAGACCTAATTTTCATTGGTGCAGGACTCATTTGTTTGAGCATGGGACTTAACAAAAGATTGATTTGGCTTAGTGCAGGACTTTGCTACAAACTGAGCTGTTGATTTTTCTGCAAACAGATCAGATTACTTCTTTTTTCCAGGTTTCAAAATCAATGGAAACATCCTATTGCTACTCATCTTCACTTTTGCAATCAACTGAGTGCTAGGAGCTTTGTCCACATTCACGCACTCATTGTCTTCCATATAGACTCGGTATCCTTTCTATACCAGTTTTCCAATACTCATAAGGTTATGTTTCAAACCTATGCAACATAGTAAACATCTTGCATACTTGTTTTCTCCCCCTGTCTTGTTAGAATACTAACCGTGCCTTTTCCTTTCATAGACACAATATTGTTATTTCCAAGAGTTACATCACTCTTAACTGAATCCTCCAAACTAGAAAACAAATCTAGATTACCTGTCATGTGATTACTGCAACCTGAATCAAAATACCATACATCACATGGACTCTCTTTTGAAAAATTACATTCAATAGGGGATAAAGAAGGTATTGCTTCGGAAATCCTTGTGCATGCAATAAACATAGGTTTAGAAATAGAACTTCCAACCTGATTTTGATTTTGTCTCTCTTGATCATATTTTTTTGGTTGCAATCATAAGCATAGTGCCCATACTTCTTGTAATAATGACACTGAACATGAGACTTATCTTGTCTCTGACCATAACTATGTTCTTGATTCTGTCCTCTTCCACTTGAGTTTGATGAACTGCATTTCCACGTCCTCTAGATGGACTTCTTCCTCTGCCTCTTGGGCTGAAACTTCCTCTTCTTTTGCAACGACTACCTACTGTCTGAGATGCAAAAGCCTGATCTACACTTGCATGTGATCTATTCATCCTCTGTTCATGATTGATTAGTGATGCATGCAACTCATCAATAGAAAATTGACTCAGATCCTTAGTTTCTTCAATAGCAACAACTAAAGCATCAAATTTCGTACAGGCAAACTTCTAAGCAATTTTTCAATAATCCTTCTCTCCTCAAGAGTCTCGCCATGGGATTTGATTTGATTGACTAAGCCAACTACATAAGTAAAAAATGATTCTACATAATCTGAATCTTTCATTGCTAAATTCTCAAAATCTCTACGAAGTAACTGTAGTTTGGCAGTCTTTAACTTTCTCCTTACCTTGATATGCAACTTGTAAAAGTATCCCATGTAGTCTTTGCTTGACTGGCTGTTGCCACTCTTGGAAGAATGCTTTCATGCATTGCCTGATGAATATAGAAAAGAGCTTTGCCATGTCCTTCTTTCGTAACTCCTTCAAAGTATCTTTCTCTGCTTGAGAAAGTGCAATATATGCTGTTGCATTTGCAGGCTCTGTGTACCCATCTTCAACGATCTCCCACATGTCTTGAGATCTGAATAGCGCCTTCATGGTCAACAACCAGTATTCGTAATTCTTTCCATTAAATTGCGGTGTCTGCATACCGGATGTAGAAGCCATAACTTGCTACCAATTTAATAAGCTGGTGGGATAACCTTGCTCTGATACCAATTTGTAGAAAATATGTAGTCTTATACAACAAACAACATAAAAGAAATAAACAGAACACTTAAATAACTTGCACAAATTGATGAATATTCGAACCAGCACTGCTATGTGTAATCTTCATTAATAAAAGCTTCATCATACTCAGAGCTTCAACGCTTTACAATCAAGCTGTATGTGCAGCTGTGTGCTTTTAATGCACATCCTTCCTTGCTTGTGCAGATTTCACACCTTTGTGTGTGCATACAAAGCAATTACAATTGTTGTTATTTAAATAGAATAACTCACCCACTAACAGCTCTTCAACTGAGCATTCTAAAATCTAAACTCATGCTTTAAAACAGTTGCATGCTATGCATGAATTAAAACAAATTTATTTGAATTAAATCTAATGATAAAAATTAGGATAAAGCTAACTTAACTAAAGCAAACTAAAACAAGACTAAAGCTAAAATTAGCTTTCCTAAAAAAGCTACGGTTGGAATTTACTATGCATGGGCATGCATATTTCCAACACGTTTGATGCAGGTGATCGCGATGTCAAGCCCCTTGCCTCTTGAAGAAAAAATGGTGATCTTGGTGGAGGAGAAAATTAAGCAAGCCAAAAAGTACTGCGAAGTGGATAACTGATTTGGGGAATGTGCGGCCGCGAGTGGTTGGATGTTTAGGACGTTCTGCAAAAAATGGTGAGGGTCACACACTGTGTTTAAGATACAAGTGGTTTCAAAAATATCAACGTATGCCAACCTCCCTAAATGTGTGTCGATGTACGATGCAATAGAAACGATCTATTACTAACATGTATGTCAAACATATGAGGTCATGCTCCCCTTTGGAATACACCTTTCGATGTAAAAAATTATGATCAGGAGAGGTTATACAATAAGTCAAATATTTGTAAGTCTGATTTTGTCTCAGCAAGATGCTTCTGGGGGGGCTAGTTCTTTGGTAAGACTGTTGTTGCTTTGACCAGGTGGTGTCCTAGTTTTCTTCAAGAGGATCTTGACCCATGTTTCCCTGTATGGGTGAATTTTCCTTCTCTTCCGCTGGAGTTCAGGGACAGGGACGTGTTGGGGGGAATTTCAAGATCTCTTGGTCAGTTGTTGGCCTTTGACTCCATTGTTTTAGTGCACTCTAGATTAACTAGTGCTAGATTTTGTGTGAATGTTTCCCCTATTTCCTCCCTTCCTCCATCTGTCTCAGATCCAAGTTTGGAGATTGGGTTCAAAATCTTGAGGTAGAAGGCTCCCTTATCTTCTATGTTATATGCAAAAAGGTTTACATTGTGTTGGAAAATGCTCAAAATATGAGCTAGAATGGTGGAATAAAATACCACATTCTGGTTTTAAGTTTGTGAATGGTTGTTTTGACGGTCAAAAGGGGTTTGACCTCTCTAGATTGGATGTAGTCATTGGTGAGGAGGATTCTAAAGTAGTGGGCTTAGCTTCCATTTTGGGGAAGGATAGTGTTTTTCTTGCTCAGTCCCCTGCAGGGTTCCAGGGTTTGATGGACCTGGAATCATAGGTGGTTAAATCAATGTCTAGCGAAGATTCTAGTGAGGATCTTTTGGATGATGAGAAGATTTTTTTATTCTTCAGACAACATGGGAGTAGAGGAAATCGAGGCAGGTACCCAGTGTGGTTCGCCTTCTTTAAATGGCCATCTGGAATTCGTTCTTAACTTAGATGAAGATTTTAACAATATGGAAAATGGAAGCATATCTCATAGCTCTGTTGGGAAGAATATTGTCTCTAATTGTGATGTTGATAGCCTCAAGGTGCTAGCTTTCTAGGAAGGTCCAAATTACAAGGATTGCTTTTGTAAGATGTTTGGCTTTGTTGTATGGATATGATGATTGATGATGATGGATCAAATCTAGTGCACAACAAGAAATCCAAAAGAAAGGGACAATAGAATTATTATTAGGTAACTATGGTTTGGGTTGTTTGTATCTTGTTGGGTTAAGTTTCTTTCAAACACATCTATTTTTGTCTGGATTTTGTAGTATATGTTTCGTCGTTGAATATCTTTCATTATTTGTAGCAGGTTTTTCGATTCCTTCAAAATCCAAATCTTATCAATCCAAAAAATATTGTAAGTATAAAACACCTTAATTTGGTGTTTTTATATGGACAATTTATATTTACAAGTTAATTAGCTCTAGTTTGGTGTTTTTGTATGGACAATTTATATTTACAAGTTAATTAGCTCAAAGTTCATATCCTATTAAGATGTGAATGGCTTTGCCAAACACATGATCTCACAAGAATTCAAATTACATTGAAAATAATTAAGCAAAGCTTAAAACCTCAACTTACATGTTCACGATTGATAAGAATTCAAATGACAAGTTAATTGAGAAATGACATATTTATGCCAAACAAAGTTACAACCTCTGCATTTATCTCAAATTGAAATGGATTGTAATTCTTAAATAAGTGTAGACTTACATAATTGACCCAAATTTAAATAAATTGTAGTCTTCAAACAGGTGCTGACGAATCCGAGTTTACATTGATTGTAGTCCATAGACGGTGCTATGAATAATTCAAATTACAAGTTAATTGAGAAATGACATATCTATGCCAAACAAAGTTACAATCTCAAATTGAAATGGATTGTAATTCTTAAATAATTGTCGACTTACATCTACAAATTAATTGACCCAAATTTAAATAAATTGTAGTCTTCAAACAGGTGCTGACGAATCCGAGTTTACATTGATTGTAGTCCATAGACGGTGCTATGAATATATCTTTCATAGGTTGTGAGAACAAAAACTTATTACATATATAAAATGATAATTATAATTATTAAAATCGAAAGGTACTCAAATTCATTGCGGATAAACTTAAAATTGAAAGGTCGAAGCATGATAAACAAAAATCTGTTCTATTTGGAGGAGTTAATTTTCTGGAATTCTTAAAGTTGGTTTGAGCGTTGGAGGACCCAATCGTACTGCATTTATATAGTTTACTGGGCTGTGTGCTGAAACCCCAGGAACCAAAATTCCAAATAGTCTGAATATAACAGAAAGTTTGGTTTCTTTGAATTCTTTTCCCTTTCTGTATTGTAGAGCTAGACTCTGCAACACTTCCCAAATAGCAATTAATCTTGTGGGTATGAAGTATAGGACTGAGAAATTTCTGTTGGGACTCTCCACAAGATTCTGTCACAAAACAAAACAATGCAATATATTAAATCCATTGAATGAGTCTCTCCTTTATGAATTATATCTATAATTTGAACAGCAACAGTGGATATCAGAAACTTAAATAGTAATTTATTTATACCTTTTCAGAGTAGAAACTGTTGTAGTAAAGGCATGCTCCGAAGTGCTTGTACATAAAAATATTATTCTCAAAAGGTATTCTGGGAACGATGTCATTGGAAAATACAATTCTAAAATATCTGGGAATTGGCTGATTTACTTTCGTGTTCATGAAATCTGCAAATACTGTGTCTCCAACTCTGGGTTGTCCAAATGTATAAATTGCCATCAACTTTTCCAGCAACGTTTCCTCCTCACGCACAAATAACATTGCTGAAAACATTACAGCCAAGGCTCCTCCTAAACTGTGACCTGACACAATGAATTTTGCATTTTTGTGAACTTGTAATAATCCTTTCAACTTTTCACATAGACCATAATAGGCCAGGGGTTTATCGGGTTCTTGTTTTAACAGCTTGTATGAAGATTGTTCATCCTTTGAACGGTTTGCAAGACCCAAAGCCTCCAGAAATCCGAAATGGACCTTTCCCAATTTGGGGTAATCATACCACGAGAAATCTAAATCTGTTATGTAATCATCTGCTTCAAATGGATGTGTTCCTCTGAAGGCTATCACTATTAAATTTGCATCTACTTCCTTGTCACAGAAAACAATTGCCTGTGTAGATTTCTTCTGCAAGTAATCTGTGAATTGTTGCCAATATGAACTTGTCAACAATCCTGAAAATAAAACTAATTAGAATTATATTAGACTATTTCTTGGGCAATGAATTCTTACCGTCCCAAAAGTTGAAGAACTCCACAAAATGCATCTGCACAGATATAAAATTAAAACTTGTGCTTAGCAGAAATAATTTCTCAGTATTCTTATTTTCAACAATTGAACAATCAGTGTCCTACCTTCCAATGCTCACTGATTCTTTTCCTGACAACCAATTCGTTTTCATACACAACAGTGGAAGCCATGGCTGAAATATCTGCAAAGAATCTATTTCCAGCCTCTATGGTTTTTGAATCATTCATGTTTAAATAGTCATTCGAGTCACTTTCATGCAATTCAGAGCGCCCCTCTAAATGCCCAATGAAACTTAAAAATGTCTCAGATCCTCTTTTGGGTATTTTGAGGCTTCCTACGTAAAACAATCCCCCCACAGTTAGTAAACGTTATACTAGAAAAGATTCAAAGCACATCATTATTTAATAAATCAAGAACTATTTTACAAATTGGTTTTTAATTACCGTTTAATAGGTTGATCAGAGCTTTTAACCATCCTCCATTCTCAGAAAACAAGTTCAGATGGAATTCTATAAGAATTCCCAATGCTGCTAATGGTCCCTCAATATACTTTGCTATTTTCATTAATATAAGAGTACCTTTCATTTTCCAGTTGTCATTCAGAGGTAACCTGACTGATTCTGAACATTCTGTGACTTTGGGTATGGATAATAATCTCTGAGGCAACATTGCACCCAAAAACAGCTTCCACAAACTACACCTCTCTGGATAAGCTATGAAATAACCGGCCACCATATTCACCAGTTACTTTTTAGTGCTCACACCAATATGCATTTTCAATGTGACAATGTATGGTATTTATATTAAAAAATATCGAAATTTTCATTGCAATAAGTGAAGGTTGGTTTTAGAGTCCTAAAAGTACTTCTAACTTTCAAAATGATGTATTGGTCACTGTTTTTAAAAGGGAAATTAAAAATAACAATACAAATCAGTTATAAATATGGAAATCATATTAATCAGTATGGTTGAAATGTTGACCAATTAATTAACTGTGTAATATTTTTTAAATATTTGTTATTAGTCAATATATTTGAGGTCTTGGTACAATGCACACAAATATAGAACATTCAACATTTCACTTTTATGTTTATTTTACTTTTATGTTTTAGTGTTTATCTTTGATACGTAAAATAAAAATATATGGTTGACTTTCTTTTGTAACTGTTCTTTGACATATCTGTTGGTAACATATGTGAGGTTTTGGTAGAATGCATAAAAATGAAGAACACTTCACATTTCATTTTCATGTTTTAACATTTATCTTCAATTTATAAAACAAAACATATAATTGACTTCATTTCTTGTCTACTTTATGAACTTACATCCTAATTCAATTTACTAATATATATAAATTAGGATGAAACACACAAAAATATAAAACACTAAACATTTCAACTTTTTACTTTAATATTTAAAAGCTTAAATTCATGACTTCATTTCTTAACTGCTCTCCTAACAGCGTGTGGTCCCCCTGAACATAAAATTTAACAAGAAAACAAAACATTGTCCTGCATTGTAACCATGGCCCTTGATCTTTTGACAAAAATATGTTGTCTTTCTTTGGAGGGAAAATGTATCAGCAGCCAGCGTGTGGTCCCTTACGAATGGTGTTATACATGCCTTGTACATTGTAAAATATTTTGTCCTTTTTGATATTGTTTTTTCTTTTGAACATAGGACAGATGTAGTCGAGACCACCAAGTTACTATGTTTATTTTTAACGTACCTAGTTCAATATATTTTGAAATCTACTCCTAAAAAGACGGAGTGGCTACATGCTGGAAGGAAAGGACATCAAATAGAAATATACTACTTTAAAGTTAAATTAAGTTTGTTACTCACATCACAGCTTTAAAAACAAATGAAATAAAAAAGTAAAGAAAGTCTTACCCAAAAATATTAGCTGCCGATGGAAAGAAAACAAATAGATTGGCGATAGTTTTTTTTCAAATATTGGCATTGTTCATTGTGTTTACATTATTTTCGTTGCTCTTTTAGGTGTCAAGTTTGTTACTTCAGAACTTTTAATATGTAAGGTTTTTAATGAAAAGCTACCATCGAAACTTCATTGTGTTTAGAAATCTGTCAATTCTTTTAAGTAAGGTTTTGAATGCTACCATAATATACCCCAAACTAAATTAGACATCTAACAAGCCTATTTTGAATGGCAGCTAAACAACAATAATGCTTTAGCTTCCCCTTAATGAATAGTCACCTTCAAGCAACAGAACATGACAAGTTAGTGAGCAAGTAACATTCCATCCTCCATCTCTAAGTGCTTAATTAATAGTTATTTTGTTTATTTTGTTCGAATTAGATAATACATTTATATAGATATATCTCTACATATTAAGGAGGATTGTCATTATCACATGAATAATTTTTAAACAATAATATTGGCTTGTATAACCAATCATTTTTATTCTAATATTCCTCGTAAAGTTGAACTTGAATTTTGTGTTTCAAAACATGCTCGCGAATGAAATAAACCTTATATCAATGAGTTTTGTTCTCTCGTGAAACACTGGATTGCCAACAAATTTTAGAACACCTTCGTTGTCAACATACAAGGGGGCTAATTGGCGTCATTATCTCAAAATTAAGGAAGTACTATATCAAGTTAGAGGTACACAACTTTGATCCCACATACATTGGCTAAAGGTTGGTGACCGCGATTCCAAGGATTTTTTTCTCTCCTGCAGTCTAAAATCTCTTTTGATTCAATTAGAACTATTCAACATGCCAATACTAGAATCACACGCCTTCTGGACATTCTTCAAGCATTTTTTCGCCATTAACATGGCGTCTTTTCTACCCAAACCTCTACACCAACCAAGGTATCGGATCTACGTCAATTCCTGCAAGTTGTCCCTTGCAAATTTTCTTAAGTACTGATTCAATTTAATTTGAATTAAATCTAATTGCAGAGTAATTGATGTGTGAATAGTTAAATACAGTAATGACACAAGAAAACTAAGATTTAAAATATGAAACCCTAAGCAAAGAAGGAGAGAAGACTTAGCTGATATCCCCACAATCTGGCACTAATCTAGGTAGGGAGAAGTGATGAACAAGATGTAAACAACGTCGTAATTGATCTCTATAATTTTTTGCAACTCACAAACAAGGCCATACAAGGGCGGCCACAACAGGACAATGGCCTTTAGGTGTTGATGACTGTATCTCAACGCTCGTGGCTGTGCAAAAGCTATGAACATAGTTTTTGTTGTGTCGTAAGGATGTCGCAATTACTCTTTGTTGATTGCATGTTGTTTACATTATGATCACCGAAAGTACCTGTAACATGTAAAAGAGATGTTCACCTGCACAAGCCCATAAACCACATCAAACCTAAAAAGGAAAATGTAGAATGGGGATTTGGACTGACCCCAACGATCACTCCGAAGATTGACCTTACAACCGAGCATTGTACTACATCTTAGACTCCATGTAGTTCTTATGATTGTGTGTAGAAATTGTGCCCTAGGATGTCCTTGTGCAAGTTGCACTTGATCGCGGACTATAGCTATAATGTAGCAATGTAGTAGAAGGTGTGGATGGAATAAAATGAACTTCCCCTTCCTATGTAGTGCATGTAGAGTTTTTTCATCCCTTTTCCCTTGAATGAATACGAGATGAATGTCTTAGAGTGCTTTAGGTGACTTTTGAATGCAAGCTTAGGTGACAATAGTAATATTTAGTGCTTGGTCCCTAATTTTGAACACATAACTATGTATTTATATGATTCCCTTGTTTGAATTTTGTAATTGACAACTGGAAGACCGACCCATAAGTGAAAAAGATGCCCACAAGATAAAAGAGACCCTAAAAGAGTGAGTAAAGTAGAAAAGGGTCAAGGTCGTCCAGAGGGGACAAGAGTGCCTGGGTGTTACTATCATGGCTGAGCGCTGGTGTCTAAAGCCATAAAAGATAAATCAATAAAATTTGGATTGGGTTGTAGGGTGTGTCAAACCAAATAGAAAGTAAGAAACAACGGAAAGAGGCCAAAGATAGTTGTCAATCAGAATTTTTCTTACTTAGGAAACATGTAAATGCTAGTATGCTTTTAGGACCTAGAAATGTACCCAAGTGCGTGATTTTGTGTCTACAAGCACGCAGAGTTACTTGTGATCACCCTCACTCACTTAGTGACCTTAAAGATGCTTCTATACAAATGACATCGAATAAAGGCTCTGGTATTGATGGTTTTCTTTGTGAGTTCTACCAAACCATTTAGGATACTGTTAGGCTTGATCTGCATCAAGTCTATTATGAGGCCATGTTCACCAATTTGTTTGTAACTCTGAATAACCAAGGTAATATCAAGTTCATCCCCAAATTTGGGGATCCCAAAATCATTACCAATTTACATCCAATCACCTTGTTGAACGTCTCTTACAAGATCATTGCCAAAGCCCTATCTTTTATACTCAGACCTATGCTTCCCCTCACTGTTCATAGAGAACAAACAAGGTATCAAGAGTAGGTACATCCTTGACGATATTATTTTTGTTTGGGAAGGTATGGAATGGTCTTAGATTTCTATCTAGAAAGCTCTTTTTTGTTAAAAATGATGTTGAAATGGATTACAACTGGTTTGAATGGTCCTTTATCATTGACATGCTTCAAGCTCTCAGTTTTGGTCCCCACTTTGTTTATTCTATTAATATGCCATTCCAAAATATGGAGGCATGCCTCATCGTCAATGGGGTGTAGTTTGACAAGTTTGAATTGTATGGATCCATTTGGAAAGGGTGTCATTTGGCTCCTTCACTTTATATGCTTGCTACAAAAGGTTTATGATACTTACTAGCGAATTACTCATCTCAGAGCTTGGTGAAGGGCATATCCATTCCTCATTCCATCCAAGTACTCATAAATGGCCACTTTGTAGATGAATCATTTCTGACACTTTAAGAGGATGAATCCACTCTCTAGAATGCTATGAAATGTCTTGATATCTTTTATTTAGCCTCTGGGTATTTGATTAAGTGGAAGAAAATGCAATATTATAGACACTCATTTTGCCCCATACATCCTTGGATGGAGGGATATACTTGGAAATAGAATCAAATAGGTGTGCAATTTAAATTTCTCAGCATCACTTTTTCTTTTCGGGCCACCCCATCGGAGATATGGTCCTATGTGGTTCAATGTGTGGAGAAAAACAATTATTGTTGGATAACCAAGGCCCTTTCTCTTAATGGTAAATTCTAGATCTTCTCAAAGGTGTTCGCTGTCACTCATGTACACTAATCATCATGATGGACACCTTTAAAAGCCACTTATGCCAAATTGCAAAAGTTGTTTCAATATTTGTTGCAGATCCACAGAGTCTAGTGGCCTTGGAGTTATCACAGAGGGTTCACTTAGTAAAAGTATGGTTTAGCACATGCGTTCAAAGGGTATTAAATAATACCCTTAATTCTAGTTTCTACCTCTAATTATTCAATTGATAATACCCCCTCCTATTATATTATTAGATTGAAAATGCCCCTATTTTTCCGTGTACCTTACTTACCCATATTTCAATTACAATTTTATTTACCCCTTTTTATTTGTACCCTAATATATTAAACATAAAATATATAATATTTCTCACTCATTTTTTTTTTTAAATATGCATTTCCTCTCGAAAGATAGTTTGAAGTCATTAAAGACCTATTACAAATCACCTTATAAATGTCAAGCTTTAATCATTTATCAATACTTCTTCAAATAATTAAGATGGTGAAATAATATTGCTTGTGTTGAAAAGCATACTCAATCCTAGTTTTCTACCATCTTGTTATTTCTTGGTTAAGAATCTCTTAATTGAGATTTTTTTATTAAAAAAGAGATTATAATTTAATTTATGACCACACTCTTTTTGCAATTTTAAGGTATTTACTTTTAAAAACTAGGGTTCAAATGTTTCGGTTTTATATTAAAATTAAAGCTCCCTTTCCTTTGGCCCACCTCTCTAACCTACTCCCAATACCTGTTTCAAAACATTAATAAATTAAACCCTTTCACCCTCTCATGTCTATTAGTATATTGACTTTAATTTTATTAATTTTAATTACCTCAATATGAACCCACGTGCTAGGATATTACCTAGCTAATGAACCCCCCATGGGAGTTATTGACATCTAATTACAAGGATTTTATCTTAGTGTTAAGTGGATTATCAGAGGGATTAAAGGACCACAAGCCTAGAAATTCTTGATCCAAAATAACATCTCCTATGGGTCCCCATTTTGTAGAAGTGCTTGGAAAGGCATTGGTATTCAGAGTCTTCTCCTCTCTACAGTTCACGTGAAGATTGGTGGAACCTTTGTGGCTCAGAGCATTTGGAAAGCTTCGTAATTATTCAAACCCCCCCTCCTTTAGGTTGGGGACGAATTTAGGAATGGCCTCTCCATCAATACCCAATGTTTATGGTGGTCCCCCATTATCAACTTCTATAAATTTCCCTTTGTTATGGTGCCTCTAATCAAAAGTCTCCAATTGTTAAAAAAGACCAAATCAAATTCATTGGTGATATTTTCTACAAATTCTTTCATTCGTGGCTTCCTTGGGATACACTCAAATCCAATTTTAATCTCAATCAAAGTGATGCATAGTCTATTCAGAAAATTCACAACATCATATCTAACAATGTTCCTCACAAGATCTGTGTTATCTCTAGAACTCCTCAAGGTGGAACAACTGACATTGGTTGACTTATGCACCCTTTTTTTGAAAGAAACCTTAGCTTGGTTATTAGCTATTCGCTCCTATTCATATCCTCTATGATTATTTAAAAATATGTTGGCAAATCTCGTCCTTACCTTTTGCCTAGATGTGTCGGTTTGATCGTATTTTGAAAGCACACATTGAGCCGAAAAATATCCCATTTCCTCTAGTGCATCCTTTACCAGAGTCTTCCTTTAGGAGATCTCCTCAAATACTTGTGGGTTGCTAACCCCACTTGTCTAACATGTCAACACTAAGAGACCCTTGCTCACCATTTCCGATTTTTTCCCCTTTGCTCAATATGCCTGGAAGTTGATCCATTCTCTGTTCTAACCTCTCCACCCAGAATTCTTCACATTAAAGACGGTTTTTTTGGGGGACTCGGCCATGCTTCCTACAAAATACAATAATTATTGGCATATTTTTCGTGTTGATATTCTTTTTCATATATGGAAAGAAAGAAAAGATGTTATTTTTAATAACACTATTCTTTGTAAGGATTTTTTGTGACTGCTAAAATCTCTATTCTTTCTAATGTGCTACTTTAGATCCAGGCCCAACCAAAAAAAGTCTTCCTGGAGCTAGAACATTTGCAAGATCTCTTGGCTCATTGGGGGAGCGCATCATGTGTTGTTAGCCGAATGCTCCTTGTTCCTCCTCCTCGTCTCCCCTTTTTCAATGCTCTCCTCCAAACCATAGGCATGGATCACATTAGCGGCGCCGCTTTTAGAATCATCGTAGCCCCTTTCCCCATGCCAGGCGAAATGCCTTTGCGTGGAAGTGGCATTTTTGGTCTACTGGAAAAAGGTGATTGTTGGGGGGCTCCTCCTCGCGACCATGTTAGTGGTGGCTTTGGTTGGGTGGCTCCTCCTCTTGATCATGGTAGTGGTGGTTTTGGTTGGGGGGCTCCTACTCGCAACCATGTTAGTGGTGGCTTTGGTTGGGTGGCTCCTCCTCTTGATCATGGTAGTGGTGGTTTTGGTTGGGGTGCCCATCCCCATGATGCTCATAGTGGTAGCAAATAGGGAGATTTTCTTCCTGATAAATTTCCACAGCTAGCTCTTGATATTTCTCCTGATCGACAACATGAGTTTGACCAGGCTCAAAATGATGGTTGGGACTCAATCGCAACTTCTCCAGACCCTCCTCCTACTGGGTGGGGGTTGTTCCATGCAGGTCGAAGTCTCCACCTCTGTTGCCCTCTTCCATATTCAATGTTGATGCCTAATTTTTTTGTTGTCACTCATGTGACTTGTTTTTTCATTAATGCCACGCACTTTGCCTTGTGGCTCTTAAATCCAATGTGATTGGTTTATGGGGTGTGACCTTTCCAACCTTTTCTTTTGTGTGGTGCGGTGTACTTTTGTTTTTCTATTTAATAAAGCGCACTTTCAATCTTTTAAAAAATAAAAATTGTCTGCAAAAGTGAGGTAAACCTCACCTAAAAAAATTAAAGGAAGTAAATAGCAATTCACATAGGCTATGGATTGCCTCTAGCAAGTGATAAACAATTTCGAATCAAATTGATGAAATTTCAAGCCTAATTATGATCTGTAATACATTTTCTCATAAAAGTTCAAAATGGATCGCTTGTCCTCCTTGCTTTAGACTAGCACCGTTATATTTACAATTCTATGGAAAACAACAATATTTTGCGGCTTATAGTTATCAATATACAAACTCTTGCAGAAACTGTAGAGCAGTCTAGTTAATTTTCAAGCATTTTCAATGTTAGGTTGAGCCTTGGAGGACCCAGTCTCACTGCATTTATATAGTTTACTGGACTGTGCGCTGAAATCCCTGGAAACAGAATTCCCAATATTCTGCAAATAAGAGATACTTTGGTTTCTTTGAATTCCTTTCCCTTTCTGTAGTGCAAAATTAAACTCTGCAACACTTCCCAAAGGGCGGTTATTCTTATGGGTATGAAGAACAGAAGTGAAAAATTTCTGTTGGGAGTCTTGGCCAGTGTCTGTGAAAACACCACACAAAACAATTTATCTTGAATCCATAGAAAGATTCTTAACAAAACTATTGGTCAATCTCACTGAACTAAACAGAAAATAATGTATACCTTTTCACAGTAAAAACAGTTGTAGTAAAGACATGGTCCAATGTGCTTGAACATAAAAATAGCATCGTTAAAAGGGATGCTGGGAACGATGTCATTGGAGTATACAAGTCTATAATATCTGTGTACTGGTTGGTTTACTCTCCTGTTCATGAAATTTGCAAATACTTTATCACCTACTCTTGGCTGTCCAAATGTATAAATAGCCAGCAGTTTCTCCAACGAAGTTTCCTCCTCCTGCGCAAATAACATTGCTGAAAACATTACAGCAAGGGCTCCTCCAAGACTGTGACCTGTCACAATGAATTTTGCACTTCTGTTGACTTGTAGTAGGTTTTTTTAATATTTTTCGCAGAACATAGTAGGCCAGAGGCTTATCAGGGTCTTGTTTTCTAAGATTGTATGAGGTTTTGTTATGGTTTGAACGGTTTTCCATGCCCAACGCCTCTATAAATCCAAAATGAACCTTTCCCATCGTGGGGGAATATTCATACCAAGAGAAATCTAAGTCTGTTATGTAATCATCTGCTTGAAATGGCTCTGTTCCCCTGAAAGCTATCACTATTAACTTGGCATCTACTTCCTTGTCACAGAATACAAATGCCTGTGTAGAATATTTCTTCTGCAAATGATCTGCTTAGTGATCATGAGCAAGTCAGTATTCATGCAAATGGAACTAAAATAGAAATTCGCTATCTCCTATCCATCAAGAATCCATACCGTTCCAAAAGCTGAAGAACCCCACAAAATGCATCTGCATGTTTTAATGAATTTGAATCAATTTATCAGTATTCTAATTTCGAAATGACTTAAAAAATCAGCACATTTTCTTTAAAAGTATTTTGAAAAGATGTGCACTTTGATCTATCACACTTTTTAAAATTGATAGACCGCAAACCAACTATTCTTCAACAAATAATCAGTACCTTCCAGACTTGATTGACTCTTTTCCTGATAACCAGCTTGTTTTCATAAACTAGGGTTGAAGCCATGACTGAAATATCTGCAAAGAATCTGTCCCCAGGGTCCATGGATATTGAGCCAATCGTGTTTAAGTCGTCATGTTGATCATCATGGTCATTGTTATACAAATCGGAGCGCCGCTCTATAATGCCAATTAAACTTATAAATTTCTCAGAATCCCTTTTGGCTATGACAATACTTCCTGCTTAAAAGAATCAATCCCACCATTAGTCTAAACGTAATTTAATTATGGAGACAAAACTAAGAGAAGTTAATGTTGATCATTTCAAGCAATATATAGCATCACAATTTCAAGAATATCTTTATTTTGAACTCGGTTAGTTATAATAGAAATGTAGTTATTAAGACTAGCATGATTGAAAGTATCATTTCTATAATTAAAAGAGAATTTCAGAATTAAAGGTATATCAAATTTGGATGTATTTTGCAGGTATGAAGGCTGAGTCTTTTTTATTAGGAAACTATAGACTTTGCAGCAATGAATAAGTAGGAAATTCAATAACAAAACAATGGTTTACTGAGATAGAGATAGAGATAAAAGAAATATACAAAATGTCAAACATGTAAGAGACGAACACCAAATTTATGTGGTAAAATTCCAGCTGAGTGTGTAGGGAAACATCCACGGTACAAGATATCAATCTTTTATTAACTCAAGATGAACAGATTACATGTGAACTCATTATGAACTACTTTGTATTGTCACAAAAATAAATACATTTAATTGGTGAAGTACATGTAGGATTCCTCCTCCTAAAAATAAAGTGGAAAACGCTATTTGGATTTTCCTTCATAAACATGCATTTCAATGGAATACATCTTTCTAAAAACAAGGGATTGACTCCTTAATTTTTGTTTCGGGGGCTCACTTTGAACTCACCTTGCCATTGTTCTTCCCCTGGGGGTTGTGACTTCGGTTAACAAGGATGGATGCGCTCTCCTAGCAAATGTCATATTGTCTCTTCCTAAAAAAAAAAATCATCACAAACTCACAATTACCATGGTGGTGGCACTAATAGTGTCGGTAGTCACACTTGTTCAAACCCTACAGGTGGGGTGATACCACTACAAAGTAAGTTTGCCCACTTAGTACTGGCCATTTCCTATGTAAGATGGTGCAGATGAAAAATATAAATAAAAAAAGGATGGTGGATGGAATCTAATACTTGACGGGCCTTGTATCCTCTTAATAGTTGTTGCAATGTGGAGTGATATGCAAAATGGTCATCTGTGTCAACCTATCATTTTTGTGGGTCCTATTGATTAATTATTTGTTGAGACTGACTATTTTGTGTGGTGCTAAGATTTATTATCTCTTAAAAACTTGTGTTATATATAGATCATTACATTGAAGAATTGTTTGATAATAGTGATAAGATATTTGAAATGTGAATCAATATATTCATATTTTATGTATTGTTAGCTCTAAAGTTTATATACATGAAAATATATTTCAAATATATATTTAAAAATTATAAATATCACAATTTTTTAAAAATAATTTAAATTAATTAAAATATTTATTCACAAATAAAAATAAAAAATATATCATTCACTTAAAGGAAACCAACTAAAATAAATATTTAAAAAACAATAATACTAAATACAAAATATTATACCTTAGTTATCATCCTTATTATAAAAATAATATTTATATGTAAAAATATTAATTCAAACAGCCAAAAAAAAAAACCAAATATTACTCTTTAAGTCATTATCTGCGACATGTTTAAAAGGAATTAAAAAATAAATTTAATTTTTTTTATATGTATTAAAAAAAAAGGCATTGCTCCAGTTATCATCTTCCTTGCAATTATAAAGATCCCACAAATTTTTTTAAAAATAGAAAGGAAAACAAAAATTTAATTTGAATAAAAATAATATATATTTCAAGTGACAACTCAAACCTACTGTGGTCCCATGTGGGGGAAAAAGTTAAATTAACTTGGCAGGGGCTCCTTGAAAAAATATGATGTTTTTTAATACTAATATGGTTCTATGGATTATTAAAAATTTTTATAAGAAGTTTTCGCACAGAAAATTTTGGACAAAAACTTGAATAGCTGTGTTATGTGAGAAAAAATATATATATATTTTTAAAGCAGGTTGTTATTGCGGTGCCCTTTTAGTTTGATGAAATAGGACAAATGTTTATTTCATCTTTTCCAAATAAATTATTGTCAGTTTACAGATAATTTGTTGTAGTTGGATAATAATTTGAAGTTAAATTAATTAATTTTAGTTGTAAATATAATTTAAGATTTTATTTTGTTAGATATGTGACAATAAAGTTAAATTTGGATTATTTTGTAGTGAAGTTTGTAACTTATTTTTTCAAGTGGGAGGGGAGGGGACGCATGTGGGGTGGCTTACCTCCCTACTCTTGACATAGGGGAGTCCAGAGGGGGCAGTGATATATTATGGAGTCTCTTGGAGGAGCTCTGGCATAGAGCTCGTGAAGCAAAAATGAAAGAGTCAATCCCTTGTTTCTAAAAAGATGAATTCAATCAAATTCTTTTTTTTAAAAGAAAAATTCTAATATTGGTGTTTTTCCACCTTATTTTTAGGCCAAGAAATCCTAACTGTACCTTGTTAATTAAGTGTATTTATTTTTGTAATTTATTCATCTTAAATTAATAGAAATTTGATATTTTTCACTGTACAGGTTTCTGTAAGCACCCAGCTTCACTGTTGCAAAGTCTATAGTTTACTAACATGCCTGATGGTAAAAAGGGTTTATTAACTAAAGAAAAATAATTATACAAGTGATGTTTGCAGTGAATAAAATGGTGTGATGATTTTTGTAGACTGAGATTTCACGAGTACCAATATAGATTTGAAACAAAACAAAACTAAAAATATATGAAATATAAGTACCATTTAATAGCTTGGACAGCGTTTGTAACAACCCTCCATTATGCAGAAACAGGTTCAAAAGAAATTCTATGAGTACCCCCCAGCGCTGCCATGGGTAGCGCAACATTCTTTACAATTTTCATTAATATAAGCGAGAGCCTTATTTTCCAGTTGCTAAGTTGTAATGTGACTGATTCTGAACATTCAATGCCCTGGTGTGTTAATCCATTATGCATCAGGATTAGACTGAGAAGCAGCTTCCACAAATTGCACCTCTCTGGGTAAGCTATCAAATAATTTGCTGCCATATCCGCCTGTTAATAATTCCTTGTCAATATTACATCTTCTCCTGTATTTATTTTCAATCAAACGTGAGAAACATTAATCAGTGCATTAATATGAAACGGAAATATCGTTGCAGCTTCCTGGATGGGGAATCACTCCAAATATTAAAAATGATATTGACTGCGCGCCTGACACTCGTAGTGGTTAGTAATATTGTCCACACAAACTTTAGAGCATAGTTTGTCATTGTATAATTATTTGTATAAATAAAATTCTAATAAACATTTTCTATATTTTAGGAGAAGAAAATATTTTCTGTTGGGGCCATACGCATATGGGTCAAAATACCTAGGATTGGACCATTTTATATTAAAAGAGATGTGACAATCTTCCCACCATTTTCAGTCTGTAATTAAAATGGGACCATCTGCAGCTACTCTGATAGCTCTGTCACATGTGTTCATAAGCTATCAAATAAATTCCTGCCATATCCACCGGTTAATAATTTAGCGTACAAGTAGAGAAGAATACTTAATTCATTGTTAATATTACATCATCTCTAGTATTTTTTCTCCAACTAATCATTTGAAACATTATCATTGCAATGTGAAAGAGAAATGTCATTGGAGCTTCGTGGATGGAGAATCACTCAAAATATTAATAACATGTTCATCACACCTCAAAAATATTCAAGACCATAATCACAACATCATTTTTAGTTAACGTGAATAATTTTAATTACGTCGAAGGCGTTTTCCAATTCATATAAAAGGGAGGGGAATTGGTAGCTTTTGACAACTGCCACACACAATTTTAGTCACATATCTAACGGTGCAATTTGAAGACACATGGAAAACAATGGACAACGGTGATTGAATTGCAATGAGGGCTCCCAATTTTCGATTGGAGGAGGAGGATCAGAATCTTGCAAGCTCATGAATTGTCTCCACGTGTAGGGGACGACAATTTATCGACGTCGCGAAGAGAGGGGTTGGGCAGGGCCATGGTAGATGCACTCCCTATTTTCGTCTATAAGATTAAAAGTTTCAAAGATTATTTGTGTTGCATCGTTTCCCTGTGTGAATTCAAGGAGAACGACAAGGCCAGGTTGCTGCCATACTGTAATCATAGTTTTCATGTAGATTGTATAGATATGTGATTTTATTCGTAGTCATTGTGCGTTTTGTTCAAAGCCAACATTAAGTAGGCCCATTTATCTTATCAATCTGTGAAATTTGGTCACAGAGAAGTGGATGTTTCAGTTATGGAAGAAAAACCAGATAACATGGAATTGATAAACAATTCAGTTGTAGAGGAACAACATAGTGAATTCGTTCATAATGGTGATTCGGGATTAGGGTTGGCAAAAGGAGGAGAGATATGGATGTCATGTTTCCATTGGCATACCCACCTTTTATCATTACCATGCTTCAAGCTCTTGGGTTTGGCCCTAGATTCATCTGCTTTATTAATATGTTATTCCAGGATGATACTGCTCGGCTCACCATTAATGGAGTTCAGTATGATATGTTTGAGCTTCACAGTTACATTCGGCAAGGATGCCCCTTATTACCAACACTTTATGTGCTTGCAACAACTACCTTCTTGCCAGGAGTGCTTCTCAAGGGTTGGTCAAGGGCATTTCTCTTCCCAATTCTGAACAACTTATTAATGGTCACTTTGTTGATGATTCTTTTTTAACTCTTGAAGAAGATGAAGAGTCTCTTGATAATGCTTTCCATTGTCGAGATTTTTTTTTCTTGGCTTCAGGGTCTTTCATTCAATGGAAGAAAACTCAATGCTACAGGTAGTCTCTGGTTCTCAAACCTCCATGGCTGAAAGGATTTTCTTGGCAGTGGATTCAACCTGGGGTGCCATTTAAGTTCCTTGGCATCTAATGTAGCCAACTTTAACACAAACTCAATACACTGCAAATATTTTGAACTCAAAGAAAATAAATATTCTTCTTCGTTATTGTATCATAAATTACAATGCTTCATAAATAGGAAAACAACTCCCAACTCAAATTTTCAAGTAAACTCTAACTAACTTTGACTAAATCTACTCTAGGAGGCAAAATTTACTAGTTTTAGCAATTTACTAGAACCTGTTATTCTTAGTAAGTTCACATACTTATTCGTACGGGCACAAAAGTTTCCACACATCATCTACATGCCTGAATTAGAGGAATTACCAAATTTCTAACCTACTATGCATTCAAGAGCCTAAAACTTACCAATGCCCTAAAATAGGAAATGACTGAATTACAACATAAATCCTAATTTTCAGCCTTCATATGGCGGATTTCAAGCCCAAAAATGTGTTGAAACGTGCTCCAACCGACAAGGTAGGTTGACTTGTTTGTTCATCTCATTGAAATAGGTGGTTTAAAAAAAATGGACTCAAACACACACCTGGAGCACAAGTTATGACATTTTCAAGTTCCTGCTAAAAATAGTACATCATTCTCCCCTGCTTGTGTTTTCGCCCTCAAAATTCCCTTCTTTTGGAGTCAAGTTTCAAAAAATTTGAGTTTGTTGCTCGGGGTATTGGATCGCGTCGGGCCTGGCCTTGTTTACAGTTTTTCCCATTCATGGAGAACAATTTAAAAGTCAGGCGTAACAGTGGATTCTTTCTGCTTCCTTTTTATTTTCTTCCCGCAATCAAGAATGACAGGCATTTCTTCCCCGTCAAGTTTGGTCTCAGCATCCATGGGTAGTGAATGGGTGTCTCTAATTGGATGCATTTTGGTCATGTTTCAAGCGATAGCAGAGTCCTCCATGCGTCCAAATGATGCAACTCCAAGGGCAGGGTCTAAGAGACAATCCTCAAACAAGCGTAGGATTTCCAAGTGTCCCAAGTACAAAATGAAGGCAGAACAAGCTAAAATTGGCTAAGTATGGAAGGCTCAGCAGACGGTGCCACGTGCCTCATCAGCGCAGCTTCAAGAGTCAAAGATGGGGGCAAATCGCAAACTTGCGCCGATCCTCCATGTGTCCTAGGTCCAAAAAAGAGATGGAGCCGATCGTTAAAATTAACTAAGTATGGGCGGGTTGGCAAAAGTCTCGACATGCCTCAACAGTGCATTTCGGAAATGAAACCAAAGGACCAATCTCCAAATGAGCACCAACTCGCCACATTAGGACCGATGGAAGGAGACACACGTTAGCACGACGCAATTTCAAGAGGCGTTTCCAAAGTAGAAACTCAAATAAGCGTCAGTTCGCCATGTGGTTGAAGTCAATGGGAAGAAAGAGTTGGCCGTTGAAAAGTCCAAGACTGGCAGAAGGAGACATGTGTCAGCTCAGCACAGTTTTAAGAGGTGTTTCTAAAATGGAAACTCAAATGATTGCTAACCCTCCACATGTCTAGGGGTCAACATAGGTCAAGAAGGAAATTAGCCCGATTCGGCTAAGTATAAAGGAACTGATGGAGCTCTCCACGTGTCAGCCTGGTGTAACTTCAAAGGCAAAAAATAAAAAAGGCGTTCGTAGGCCTGCTCCAATCAATTCCTTCCATGTGGGCAGCCCAGATTTAAAGTTGTAAAAGCAAATCAAATGGCCCATGTTTAACTAGAAAAATAATGTAACGGCCATATATTTGAACCTACATTTTCCGCCATTAAGGTTTCTTTGTGAATCGAGAATTCAAAAGGGTGCGAGTGGTTAGAATAATTTGTAACTGTTTCTTGCTTGCTTGAGGACGTTGTAACTATTTCTTGTTGGCCTTGAGGAAGTTGTAACCGCCTCTTGCGAGCTATATCATGAACTTTCAAAGCCATTATCAAGGTTGGAATTTTGATTATTCTGAAACTGTAATTTTGAATTAGAAGAAATCAATACAAAGGTTTTTCCCTTTTTCTTCTGCTTTCTCTTTCCTTCTGGTTCGATCTATGAATAATCTAATCCTTGCGTTCTTGGAAAATTTACGTTCTAGTTTGTACAATCTCCAAAACTTTGAGTGTATGAATTGTGTCTGTTACAAACGTGGATGGTTCCATTCTGTATCTTATTTGCACAATACATATAAGGGTCTTCTCTGCCATCTCTTTTCCCTAAAAGTATTGTCTTCTTCTGCCTCCTTCCTCTCTTCAAAGTCTTCTATTCTCATGTATTGATAACTTTCCAGGCTTAAAACACATTTCAGGGTATCGGGAAACCACCATTGAATGAAAGACTGTGCATTTGTACATAGGTTTTGCCCCTGCTTTCAATAAGGGAACCTCTCCCATTAAAGCAGAGGGACTTGCTTGTCCCTTGACTGTGGTTTCATTCCAAGTGCAAATCTGAAACCCAACAGTTTTTGGCGACTCTGCTGGGGATTTTTTTAACGAATTTCCTTTTTCAAAAGAACAACTAATTTGATCATTTCTTTGATCTAGCGACTCTAAGATAAACTCATCGTAGAAGGGCTCTTGGAATTGAAGATCCCCAATTTCAACTCCTAGATCAACAAGGTGTTCAAATTCCTCCTACATGAAGAAATAGAAGAGCTCGTTCCATAAGCATGCCTCCTGTTGAAGATAGAGCTTCTGGTAGTAGCATTCCTCAAGCACAACTTATCCCTAATCTTTGTTCCCTAATTCTTGTCGGTGTTTCAATTCCACTTCAAGAAATCTTTCCAATGATGGCAGCACCTCGGCCTTGGGGTCAAAGAGTTGGGCCTCTGGCTCTTCCTCAACCATTACATGAGTTACCTAGGGGTAACAGGAAGAATTTCCCCATGTTTAGAGGTGATGGCAAAGTACACCCTGATGAACACATTGTAGCCTTCATTGTTGCATGTGGGGTCCTTAGAGTTGAACATGAGGATGTCTCTGTTAGGCTATTTGTGGAGACCTTGCAAGACAATGTTGCAGATGGGTTTTACCATCTTCCTGCTGGGACCTTCATCGATTAGACTACTATGAGAACTGAATTTGAGCAGTGTTTTAAACCTGCTGAAGATGTGCATGATTTGCTAGCTCAGATTTCTCAAATCAAGAAGGAGCCACATGAACCTATGAGAGAATTTATGGCCAAGTTTAACAAATTGATTAACAAGATTTCAATAAATACTAGGCATGTTGATTATATTTAGAAGTTTTTCTTCTTGAATGCTCAATTGCCAGAAGTAAGCTATGCCCTGAGGAGAGAAAATCTTGCAACTTTGGATGCTGATCAGAGATTGGTTGTCAGTGTGGAAGATGACTTCATCATGTTTGGCAAGCTAAAAAGGGAGTTTTTCAAATCCAAAACATCTTCTTCTTCCCCTTCTCCTGGAAGTAATGTAGATCATTTGGTGAAAATTTTGGCTAAGACCTCATTGCCATTAAGAAATAATTGGCTCAGCATGCTCCATATCAAGATGTTCCAAGGAAGTACTTTCAGCCTAGGGATCACATGCCTTCTTCTCAAACTAGGTTGGCCATTGAAGGTCCACCCCTCAAGGTACCTGTCAATGTTGCTTGTGAAGTTCTTGAGCCTAATGATGAGGAAGAAAATGGGCTCTATGATGAATAAGAAGAGGAAGCTGATGAAGAGCTAGAGGAGCCTGGTGGTTCTCAAGTTCATTTCCTCACCACTGAAGGTGTGGATGAAAAAGATGATTATGATGATGTAGTGGTTGAGATGAACAATGAGTCACATGTTGTTATGACCTAAGAGAAAACCAACTAAAAGGAAAAAGTTGTGCAGCCCACAAAAATATCCAAGGAGTCCCCCATCACCATCCCGTTGATTGCAAGAAGAGGAGCTCCTATTCCTACTACTTCCACTCAAAAGGTAAGCTCTGATAGTCCTTCTCCCTCTACTTCTGCTTCTAGTAATTCTTGTCCAACAAATGATAAAGCTGATAGATCAAAAGCTCCTCCTACTCCTAATAGTGATTCCCCATCCACATTTGGATCTTTTGACATTATAGACCATCTTAAAAAGACCAAGATTTAAATTTTTGAGGTAGAGTTCTATCAAACCCATCCTAAAGCCTTCGCCAAAATGGTTAACTTTGTAAATTCTAAATCTAAAACCCCAACCCATTCTTATAAATGCCTTTTTCCCACTCCATTTTCCTCACCTTAATCAAGCCTTGTGGTTGCAGTCACTTCACCTAATGAGAAAATTGAACCATTTTATGTGACCCTTCTCATAGTTTTCCATAAACTCAGTAACTGTGTCATAGATTCTAGAGCAACATATAATGTAATTCCTACAAAGGTATGCCATGCTTTGGGTTTGACCCTAACACGTACCTTTGGTTCTTATTATTCCATGGAGAGAAAGAAATTACCTTTGGTTTTCCAACTTAAAGATGCACAAGTAGCTTTTGATACTTTCCCATAGAAAAGGGTCTTGGCCACCATTTTGGTATCTAATATTCCTCATTCATATGGGATGTTGCTGAGTAGAAATTTTTGTAAGGAGGTTTGAGGGGAAATCCAAATGGATTGGTCACATGCCTTGATCCATGTCAATGGGAAGATGAATAAGTTGTTGCATAAGAAACAAGCAGAGTATATTGTGCAAAAGACAGAAGATCCTAAAGCAAAAATATTGTACGCAGACATTGGGCATGGGAACTACATGATCATGTCACAAGAGGAGACAAGTCTACCAAAGGGAGTGTTGTTTGATCCTAATGATGTGTGGAATTTGGAGTTTGATGGAAGCTTCTCTTCAGCTGGTTCTGCAGCTGGTGTAGTGTTCATTTCTCCTGAGGATAAGGTTCATCCTTTCTCCTTCAAATTTCAATTTGAAAATACCAACAATACTACTGAGTATGAGGCCCTCATTCTTGGGTTGAGCATGACGAAGGAGATGGGAGTGAAGAACCTTCTTACTCATGGAGATGCAGAGCTAATTGTAAAACAAGTTAGAGACCATGATCAGGTAAAGAACAGAAGGTTGAAACACTATAGGAATCTGTTCTGGGATTCCATTAAATTCCTTGATCCTTTTTTCATTGAAGTTTTGCCAAGGGAAAATAACACTAGGGATGATTCTTTAGCTATTTTGGGTTCCTTGTTGATTCCTCATCCTAGTTTCCCTCAAGAAATATTCACCATTTAGATGATCCACAGACCCAATGTGCCTAACAATGTGAATAATTGGCAAGTTTTCAATGATGACCAGCATTTGATTTCTTTCTTGGAACTCAGAGACAACTTTGATCAATTGTACTTTGAAGGAAGTGACAATCTACCTAGAGAGTGTGTGTCATCAAATGAAGAGGGTTCCAAAGAAGAGATGGATCAAGATGGATGCATCAAATTGAAAGGCAACAAAATACATAAAGGACTGGTGAGTTTGGAGGATATTTTTGATAAACATAATAGATATATGAAGTCTAAAGTTTCCCAAGGAGCCCGATAATCTGCTGAGATTGAGAAAATAAATATTGGGAGTCTTGATGATCCCAAAATGGTCAACATTGGAAAATTTTGCACTTAGGAAGAGAAAAATAAGGTGGTGGATCTACTAAAGAGGTATGTTGATGTTCTGGCTTAATCTTATGATGATCTTAAGGATTTTCAGCCTAAAGAAATACAACATTTCATTCCTCTTAAGCCTAGGATCAAACCCTTCAAACAAAAGCAAAGGCAATATAATCCAAATATAGCTGATACAATTTTCCAAGAAATACAAAATCTTTTGAAGGCTAAGATCATCTTCCCCATCCACCATTCAACATGGATTGCTAATATAGTGCATGTTTGGAAGAAGAATGGTGAGATCTAGATTTGTGTGGACTTCAGAAATCTAAATCAGGGTTCTTTGAAGGATAACTACCCTCTCCCCATGATGGACTAAGTATTGCAACCTGTCACAGGCTTAGAGATGCTATTTATGTTAGATGGATTTTTGGGGTACAATCAAGTAGAGGTGAATACTACAGATCAACATAAGACTGCCTTTACTACTCCTTGGGGCACCTTTGCATACAATAGGATGCCATTTGATCTCATCAATGTTGGTGCTACTTTCTAGAGAGCCATGGACTTGGATTTTGGTAGTTTGAAAGGGAAATGCATTGTTGTGTATTTGGATGAATTGACAGTGTTTTCTAAAGCAAGAAAATATCACTTCTAACATCTTAAAATAGTATTGCAGAAGTGTAGAGAGCATGGAATTTCTTTAAACCCTAAGAACTATGTGTTTTATTTCACAGAAGGAAAGCTGTTGGGACACGTTGCTTCAAAGGAAGGGATCAAGATTTATCTGGAGAGATTTCAGGCCATCTAGAAAATTCCTTTGCCATCAAGGAAGAAAGGTGTCCATTCTTTCTTTGGTAAGATCAATTTCTGAAGAAGATTCATCCTTGATTTTACAGACTTTACTATGAGCATCGATCACATGATGAAAGGGAAGCAAACTTTTGGTTGGTCCTCTGAAGGGAAGAGATCATTTGAGGACATTAAACAGGCTATTGCAAAGACTCCAGTCTTGGCGTGCCCTGACTTTAGCAAAGATTTCATTATCTATTGTTATGCCACTAAAAATACCTTAGTTGTTGTGTTAGCCCAGAAGAATGTTGAAGATCATGAGCTCCCAATTGCATTCATGAGTTATGTCTTGAAAACTCATGATCTTAAGTACACCATGATGGAGAAACATGATTTTGCAGTTGTCAAAGTGTCAAGCAGTTTAGGTTTTACATCCTTAATTCTCATTATGTGGTGTTGGTGCTTGATACAACAACTAAATCCATTCTTACTCGGCAAGAATTTGGAACCAAGATAGGTAATTGGGTATCAAAGGTGCAAGAGTATTATCTTGACATCAGGCAAACAAATCTGGTTCGGGGTAAGGGCTTGTGCAAACTCATTACTGAGGGAGTTGCCAAGGAGTTGTCCAAAGATGGAGTTGATGCCCCTGTTGTTCTGTTCCTTAGCTTGACAGATGTATGGTATGCTGACATTGCTCACTTTCTAACCTATGGAGAGTGTCCTTCTCACTTGAGTGCCAAAGAGAAGAGACCTATCAAACTGAGGTCTGCAAAATATGTGCTATGGGAGAATGCTTTGTTCAAATGAGGCATAGATGGAAGGTTTTTGAAGTTTATAGACAAGGCTCAACAAAAGAAGTTGTTCTTTTCTTTTCATGACTAGGCTTGTGGAGGTCATTTCTCCTCTACTGTAACAACTTATAAAATACTTCATGCTGGTTATTATTGGCCCACTCTGTTCAAAGATGCATCAAAATGGGTTGGTAAATGTGAAGCAAGCCAAACATTTGTTGGAAGACCTAAGTTGGCTGCTTTATCTCTCAAGCCTATAGTGATTGAAGAGTCATTTCAATAATGGGGATTGGATTTCATTTGAACTCTTAACCCACCTTCTTGTGCTGGACATACCCATGTGTTGACTACCATAGATTACTTCACCAAGTGGGTGGAGGCCATATCAGTTAAGAGCACTACTTCTGAAGTAGTTTATAACTTCATTAAGGAGAACACATTTATCAGGTTTCGAACCCTGTTGGTCATCAAAAAAGGACCTCATTGAGAAAAATAGTCAGGGGACAAGAATTCCCTCCTCTTTAATGGGAGAGGTTCCCTTATTCAAAAGCAAAACCTATTTACATATATACAATGCATAGTTTCAACGTGGAACTGGGATATCATGAAAGTGTTTTAATATAAAATGGATTACCAATACAAAAGCACAGAGGAATGAAGTAGTGGAAATGAGCAGAAAGACATTCTCCAGAACTATAGATAAAAAAATAATTCCTTATATATGCCAGAGAAAAATGATTAGGAAAAAAACCATTTGCATTTGAATCAGTAAGATGTTATTACAAAGACACAAAGTTCTAGAAGTAAAATCTACAAGAATACAAAGCTTCTTGACATAATGTAAACAAATGATTCAACAGTATTCAACGGATAACAACGAATAACAGGATCAGATGAAAAAAGAAAGGAAATACTTTTGTATTGATTGCTTCATTACTCTTTGCACTTTCCAAAATAATCCAAGTTCCAACGACCCCTCCAAATGGCAAAGAGAGCCCAATATGTAATTTTACAAATCAGTTACACCTGGTAACTACTTCTTTTAACTAGAATGTTTAGTTAAAGGGATGCTTAATGAAAAACCCCAACTAATTACAATAAATCTAAGATGAGAAGAGAAAGAGGAAGAGAAGTCAGGGGGAGAAGACAAGTGTTCATGATTAGGGAGGGCCCACTGACTTGAGGATCCACTATCTAAAGCTTTTCAAAGCCTCTGCTATGTCCCTGCCACATGGCACTGATGTGTTGGTAGTAGCCTGGGTCCAAGATCTAAGACATTTCTCCATCTCTTTGTCTAATTCGACGTTTGTATGATACTCCTTGTTTGCTTCTCCAATGACAGACTGGAGAGAGGAAATTTCCTTCATCTTTTCCTTAGTGATGGAGTCCTCTTTGAATAGATTTTCTTTGACAAAATCTCGGAATTGAGCTTTAATTTTCTACAGGAAGAGAGACACACCTAAGGTCTCATTTTGGAGGTGGCAGTGAATATCCTTGAAAGAAGCAATTACCAAAGTCTTGAAAGCTTCTCCCTTCTACCAGCTATTCCTTAATTCTCCTAAGGCTTCCTCCAGCACTTTGATTTTCCATTCTACACTAAAAACCCATGATTTTGACAAATTATCTTTTACATCATCAAAGACCTATTTTGCCATCAAAAGGTTTTCATCAGTCTGCCCCATGAGGTGAAGGTATAATATGCAGCTGCTGCATAGTTTTAGCTCTTTATCCATATTTCCAATGGTGGAGGAGAGGTTCTGTTGTAGATTATTTACCTTCTCATTGATCTTGAAGGCCTCACCAATGAAATTCAACCCTGCAACAAGCATATCATCCACCATGGCCTCCATAGCCCTCCCATAGATGGAGTACCTTTGTATGTCCTTGATGCTCTGAACTTCATCTTGACTGAGGATCACAGGTGGTGGAAGAGCAGTTAGGGGCATGGGATCTAAAAATTTATCTTTAGATAGTAGCAACTTAATGAAACTTGAAAGCACTTGAGCCTACTCCTCTAGCTACTCTATAGTTTGCTACCCTTTTTCCACCCTCCCAATGACCCTGGTGACTGTTTCTTGAAGGTTGTGTATTTCACCTTCAGGGGTAGACTCTCCCATTGAGATCCTTGAAATTTCTAGATCAGAAGCCTGAAAATCCTGTTCTAGTTTATCAACCTTGGGCTTAGCTATCTCTAGGAATTGTTGACCTTGGGCATCAAATACTATTCTTAAAGTGGTCCTGGCTTTCTTGGCAGGAGCAGAAGGAGTAGTGCCTAACAAGGCTGCCATAGCATCAAAGTTGGGTCCTAAGATACGAGAAGAGGACTTCCACTTCCTACTATCAACAAAAGGCTGTACCCATGTAAAAGAGGAGGAGGAAGAAGAGGGGGGGCAAGAGGACCAAGAGAAAGGGAACTCATGGCACTCAAAGTATGTAATGTTGTTGCTTCTAATTGAGATGTGAGTGGGGAAAATAAGGCTTCTGGAACAGAGGAATCAATGGTGCTTGGAGGCTCAGTTCTTTGAACTTCTTTCTCTATATCCATTGGGGTTCCTGAAGCATTTGTAGGAGTTGGTATTTCATTATCTTCACTCTGACTGAGAAAAATGATGTTCTCTGGCCCAGAGGTCAGTTCTAAATGCTTTGGTAGAGGATCTTCTTCAATGGGCTCTTTCTTAACCTCCTTCACCTTCTTTAAATAGACTTGAGTAGATGAGGAAGGAGTGGAGGATGCAGGTCTTTTACTTGATGAGGCAGGAGGAGTCTGTATAGGAACCTCTGAACTGGGTGTTTGTGCCTCCTTTTTGGGTGTTGAAGTGTCTTTGGAAGAGGATTCTCCTGTGTTCTTAGCTCATGAATCTTTCTATCTACCCAGACTTTGGTTTTTACTAGGACAAGAGCTAGGATCTCGGACAAATCATCTTTTTCTTTCTTAAACCAATCCATGTCCTCTATAGGAGTATGCTTGATTATAGTTTCATACTCATATGATAACAGGTCTGTGTTGTCATCCTGCAGCCCTTTAGGGATTTGATACAAGTTAAGCTCCTGTATTAGCTGAAGGGGAAACTTGCCATAATGTCTCCTCCTTGCCTCAAACTCATTTGCACAGTCAGCCCAATAATCTCCAGTGTCTGCCCTATGATGGTAATTGATTCTGAGATTCTATTCAATAAAATTCTTTAAATCGAAGTAGGTTCTGGGCATGAAGAAATGCACAGTGATGGAAGCTAGGGCTCTTTCTATGTTTTGGGCATCCAGAGCCGTCTTGCATGTGTAGTTCCCCAAAGATATGGGGAAGTGTAGACCAATGATTTTATCATCTCTACAAGTTTTTCGAAATTTCTCTAATTTCCTGCATACCTTAATCAAGGCCATTTGTCATTACAGAACATGGGGAGCTTAAGAGGGGTACTCTCATAGCCTGCCAACCTGATATAAGAGAATCTTCTGAACTGAATGAAGTAAGCTCTGTACTTCGCTATCAGGCTCATGGCTTCATCTAAGAATCTCCTGGCAGTGTCACTTTCCAGAAGTCTTACAATATACATGGTGAAAACATCATTCACCCTTTTGAATTTTTGATTGATGGTGTTCAGTGTAAATTGAGGGCAGTAATCATATATGGGATCATCTTTCTGAGCATCAATGTAGGTGAAGCCAAACCATTGTCTAGAAGCTGCAAGGATATACATCAGATAAGAATTCATGTAGAACTTCTTAGCATGCTACACGTTGGAAAGCTGATCTGTCAAGTTCATGTAGATAATCTCTACCCAATAGATGCTCTGAGTACCCTCACACACAATGTTGATGAGCACGCACATCCAGAAGTGAAACTCGTTAGTAGAGGGCAAGCCCATGACCCGTGCTAACAAGATTATGAAATCAGACAACTCATTGAAATCAGACCTAAACAAAGCTTTGGATAAACATGATGCCCCTTTCTTAGGGTTCTTAAGCCATGAATTTGCCACTCTGGCCTTGTATTTTTCACTATCTTGGTCAAAGAGTTCCTGTGCTTGGTTTTGGGAAATCACAATAGATAAGTCCATTTCTAAGATTTTTAGGGCAGCAGCAATGGTGGCAACGTCAAGCTTGGTGATGAGCTCCCCGTGTATATTTGTTAATTCACTCAAGCCGGGATTGAAGTGAGCCCCACAGACAAGCACCGTGTCTGCACATTGCACTGAGATGGGAAAACTAGTAGCAAATGCCAAACCACTATCATTAATCATTTATGCCATTGGAGAAGGGTTCGGGTCTGTTAACCTAGTCCAAAAATTGGTGAAGTCCAGGTGACGAACTTCACTATCCCTGATATCAGGAATGGCAGACTCAAGTGGGGAAACCTACTCCTAGCCTTGGAATTTAATCTTCATATTAAGAGTGTTTGGAAAGGAAAATTCATAGTTTGAATCTGAAATGAAAAATGCAGGGGAAATGGGGATGCGAGCAAGGATTTCAATTGCAAGAGAAATGAGAAAATGACAATGAGAAGCAGTGTGTGAAAATGCAAGGGGGCAGTCTATTAAATAGCCGTTTAGGAGAGAGAATGTCATAAATGTGCGTTAAATTCATATCCATCAACTCAAAAAGCAAGCATCGGGAAGAGTGGGAAAAATTAGCTCGGATGGCCTTTGGTATGTTTGGGACACGCGGGACATGAAAGCCTGATGCGGCCGATGCGGGTGATGTGGGGACAAAATGCTCAAATGCTTTTGGGAAATGAGGGACGAAGGTATGTGAATTACACGATGTAGTTGACGTAGGTGTTTCAGGAACAGAGAGCCCGAGTGAACTTGGGACAGTTGAAACAAAAAGTTTTGACGGGCCCCTAAGAAAATAGATTTTGGATGAAGTGGCCGATCGGCGAACAGGGAGCCCAAGTGAACTTGGGACACATGGGACAAAAATGTCCAACAAACCCGCAAATCACACAAATGACTCAAAAAATGCATAATTTTCCTAACTTTATGACTTTACCTCTTACCAGAACATCAGAAAAAGGTGTTAACTCAAAATATTACAATTTTGACTTTCAAAAAAGGGGAAATTTTAAGAGGACAACAAACCCTGAACAAAATTGTGATTGACAATGCTTCCAAATTTTCTTCTACTGAGATGATGGAATTCTTCTATGGGTATGGGATCTCTCTTGCTCATTCTTTAGATTACTACCCCCAAGGGAATGGACAGGTAGAATCAACGAACAAGAACTTGGTGAACATAGTTAGAAAGCTTGTGAATGATTCTCAGAAGAATTGGCATAAGAAGCTATATGACGTAATTTGTGCTGATAGAATTACCCCCAAGAGAGTAATTGGAATGTCCCCTTTCCAAGTGGTGTATGGTGTGGAAGCTCAACTGCTAGTTATAGTGGAATTGTTAGCCTTGCATCCGATGAAAATTATTGAAGATTTAAGTTTCAGTAGCTCTTTGGACAAGAGAATTTTGTACCTTCAGAAGCTTGATGAGGACAGATTGCAGGTGGTTAATAGGATAACAACTCATCAGTTGAAAGCAAAGGATTTGTTTGAAAAAAAATCCAAACCTAGAGTTTTCTAGGTGGGAGACATTGTGCTGCTTTGGGACAAAAGACATGAGCCAAGAGGAAGTCATGGTAAGTTTGATTGTCTTTGGCTTGGTCCTTTTAGAATCAGACATTTTGTTAGAGAGAACTCTTTTTATCTAGATTACATAGATGGATCTCCTCTCCTACTTCCTTATAGTGGGCAGTATCTGAAGTTGTTTAAGTCCTACGTGACTAGGTGGTCCTTCTGTATATTCTGTATAGTTTTTTGGTTTTGGGTCGCTCCTTTGTGTTTCATTTTTGTTTTCACCTTTTGGTTTGTTTTGTTTATTTTCCCATCTTATGTGTGTTTCCTTGTATTGGTTTTACTTTCGAATCTATTGCCCAATGGTAAGGCACTAGTCGTCTTTCACAGAGTTACCTGCAGTTCTTGATATTGCCTTGTGTCGTTGTTCCAAGCCAAGTCATCCCCAGAAAGAGCTAGTTGTTGTCACCCTCAAAATTCCCCTCTTTTGGAGTCAAGTTTCAAAAATGTTGAGTCTGTTCCTTGGGGTATTGGATCACATCAGGCCTGGCCTTTTTTAAAAAATTTCCCATTTGTGGAGAACAGTTTAAAATTCAGGTGTAACAGTGGAGTCTTTCACCTTCTTTTTATTTTCTTCCCGCAATCAGGAATGACTGGCGTTTCTTCCCCGTCAATTTTGGCCTCAGCATCCACGGGTAGTGCGTGGATGTCTCTGATTGGATGTAGTTTGGTCATGTTTCAAGTGACAGTGGAGGCCTCCACGTGTCCAAATGATGCAACTCTAGGGGCAAGGTCTAAGAGATAGTCCTCAAACAAGCACAGGATCTCCACGTGTCCCAAGTACAAAATAAAGGAAAAACAAGCTAAAATCGACTAAGTACGGAAGGCTCAGTGGATGGTGCCACATGCCTCGTCAGCACAACTTCAAGAGTCAAAGATGGGGGCAATTCTCAAACTTACGCTCGTCCTCCATGTGTCCTAGGTCCAAAAAAGAAACGGAGACGATCGTTAAAATTGACTAAGTATGGGTGGGTTGGCAGAAGTTTCCACATGCCTCAATGGCACATTTTAGAAATGAAACCAAAGGACCAATCTCCAAATGATTGCCAGCTCACCATGTCAGGACTAATGGAAGGAGACACGCGTCAACACGATGCAATTTTAGGAGGCGTTTCCAAAGCGGAAACTCAAATAAGTGCCAACTCTCTATGTGGTTGAAGTCAATGAGAAGACATAGTTGGCCATTGAAAATTCCAAGACCGGTGGAAGGAGACATGCATCAGCTCAGCGTAGTTGTAAGAGGTGTTTCCAAAATGGAAACTCGAATGAGTGCAAGCCCTCCACGTGTCTAGGGGTTAACATGGGTCAAACAGGAAATTAGCCCGATTCGGCTAAGTATAAATGAACCAGCGGAGCTCTCCACGTGTCATCCTAGCGCAGATTCAAAGGAAAAAAGGTGTTCACAAGCCCGCCCCAATCAATTCTTTTCACATGGGCAACCCAGATTTAAAGTTGTAAAAGAAAATCAAATGGCCCATGTTTTAACTGGAAAAATAATGTAACGGCTGTATATTTGAACCTGGATTTTCCACCATTAACGTTTCTTTACGAATCAAGAATTCAAAAGTACGCGAGTGGTTGGAATAATTTGTAACTGTTTCTTGCTTGCTTGAGGAAGTTGTAATTGTTTCTTGTTGGCCTCGAGGAAGTTGTAACCACCTCTTGCGAGCTATATCATGATCTTTTAAAGCCATTGTCAAAGTTGGAATTTTGATTATTTTGAAACTCTGATTTCGAATTGGAAAAAATCAATACAAAGGTTTTTCCCTTTTTCTTCTGCTCTCTCTTTCCAGCTAGTTCCGATCTATGAATCATCTAATCCTTGTGTGCTTGGAAACTTTTTGTTCTAGTTTGTACAATCTCCATAACTTTGAGTCTATGAATTGTGTCTTTTGTAAACGTGGATGGTTCCATTCTGTATCTTATTTACACGATACATATAAGGGTCTTCTCTGCCATCTCTTTTCCTTGAAAGTATTATCTTCTTCTGCCTCCCTCCTCTCTTCAAAGTCTTCTATCCTCATGTATTGATAACTTTCCAAGCTTAAAACACATTTCAGGGTATTTGGAAACCACCATTGAATGAAATATTGTGCATTTGTACATAGGTTCTACCCCTGATTTCAATAAGGGAACCTCTCCCATTAAAGAGGAGGGACTTGCTTGTCCCTTAACTATGGTTTCATTCCAAGTGCAAATTTGAAACCCAACAGCTTGAAAAAAATACAACTCTTGCAAGTTGTCTTCTTCAAATTTCTACCATTTATCTTTATACAACTTCTTAATCTCCCACTTTGTGACTCATGCGTTGTCCTCTTGTTCCAATCCTTTCCAAAGCACCAAATATTTTTTATATTGTCCATGTCACGTGGTCACTGTTTTTTTGTCCAAAATCTGATCCACTTCTTCTTTCTTTTTCACCGAAACTTGTTGCCTCTAATCTACTACTTATTCAATAAAATCCCCTTCATCACTACCCCCATGAAAAGGATATAAGTATGAAACATCAAACAATAGAGAGATATCAAATTTTCCTGGAAATTCTACCTCATAAGCATTATCATTTATCTTCTTTACAATTTTGCAGGGACAAATCTTTTTGTGCTTCAGATTGTTATCGGTTCCTTTTGGAAACCTTGCCTTCCGAAGGTATACCATAACCAAATCACACACTATAAACACTTTCCTCCTTCTATGCACATTTGTTATTTCCTTATATTGATCACTACTAGTATATAACTCCTTCTGCACTTCTTCTTGTAATTGTTGTTTATGTTCAGCAAATGCTTATGCATCATCATTGACTCTGCCTTCCATTGGTAGCTGTACCAAATATAACACCCATGTTGGATTACTCCCATACACACTATAAAATGGGGACTTTGTTATGGATTTATTTACGAAGCTATTATAATAAAACTCAACTTGTGGTAAAGCTAAGTCCCATTGTTTTGGCTTTTCCCCAACTTTACACCTTAACAGGTTTCCCAAACTCCTATTTACCACCTTTGTTTGCCCATGGGTTTAAGGATGATAGGCACTATTGAACTATAGTTTAGCTCCCAAATTATTTCATAATGTCCTCCAGAAATGACTTAAGAACCTTGTGTCCCTATCTAAAGTAATGGTTTTTGGAACACCATGCAAGCAAACAACTTTTCTGAAAAATAAATCCGCTACTCTTATTGCATCACTAGTTTTCTTGCAGTAATAAAATGAACCATCTTAGAAAACCTATCAACAACCACAAAAAATTATTCATTACCTCATTGAGTTATTGGAAATCCCAAAACAAAATCCATACTTAAATCAGTTCATGACCCTTTGGGAACAAGAAATGGCATATACAACCCTATATTATGTGCATGACCTTTTGAGACTTGGAAAATTTGACACCTCTCCACATATCTTACCATATCTCTTTTCAAATTTGGCCAATATTATTTCTCTGCTACCAAGCCTATCATCTTATCCTTACCAAAGTGCCTAGCCAATCCTTCACTATGCAGCTCTTTCACTATATCATCTCTCGTAGACCCAACTGGAATATATAGTTATCATCCCTTAAATAAATAGCCATCCTGTAAAAGGTACTCATCCTAGAAATATCTTGCATCCCTTGAAAATGCTCTACTTAACCTTTCAACAATATCCTTAAAATTAGAATCAGAAAAATACAAATCATTTATTGCTTTAGAACCAACCACCTCATTCTCCATAGTTGTAAATAGAGTCATACACCTACTCAATACATCCACAACTTGGTTCTGTTGTTTTTATTTATGCTTTAGAGAAAAAAAATAACCCTACAAAAATGATACCCACTTTGCATCTTTACTATTTAACTTATTTTGTGTATTCACATACTTCAAGGCTATGTGGTCTATAAATAACAAAAACTCCTTAGGCACTAAGTAGTGCCTCCAATGCCCTAGTGCTTATACAATTACATAAAATTCCACATCATAAATAGAGTAGTTCTTTCTTACCTCATTCAATTTCTCACTAAAAAAAGCTATTGGTTTCCCTCCTTGACTTAAGACAACACCAACACCCACATGAGAGGCGTCACAATCAACCTTGAACACTTTATCAAAATCTAGTAGTGCCAAAATAGGTGCTTCTGTCGCCTTCTTCTTCAAGAACTGAAAGCTATCCTTAGCTTCCTTTGTCCACAAAAACTCCCTTCCCTTTGTGCAATCTGTTATAGAAGCAACAAAATGCTAATTTTTTTAGTAAAATTTTTGTAAAATGTTTCTAAACCATGAAATATTTTTACCTCTATTATACTTCATGGAGTAGACCATTCAATAATTGCCTTTATCTTTTCTGAGTCCATCTGTACCTCATCTGTTGAAATAATAAAACTCAAAAATACCAAACTCTCTTCCATAAACATGCAATTCTTCATTTTTTCATAAAGCTTCTCTTTCCTTAACACTTCAAATATCACTCTCAGATGCCTAAAATGTTCTTCTTTAGTTTTACTAAAAAATCAAGATATCATCAAAATAAACCACAACAAACTTACCATTGTACTCTCACAACATAGTGTTCATCAACCACATAAAAGTGCTAGGTGTATTAGATGACTGAAATGAATCACCAACAACTCATATAATACATCCCCTATCTTGAATGTTGTTTTCCACTCATCTCCTTCTCTGATCCAAATCTAATGGTAACCACTTCGAAGATCAATCTTGGTGAAATATTTAGATCTAGCAAGCACATCAATAATATCATCAAGGCAAGGTATTAGGAACCTATACTTGATTGTAATTTTATTGATTGCTCTATTATCCATGAACATTCTCCATGTTCCATCTTTCTTTAGAGTTAGTAAAGCTGGAGTTGCACATAGACTCATGCTCTCCCTTACTACACCCTTTCTCATGAGCTTTTTCACTTGCTTATTTAAATCTGTATGCAATTTTGGGCTCATCCTATAAGACGCTTGATTTGGGAGTGAAGACCCTGGGATTAAATCAATATGGTGTTGGATATCTCTTTTGGGTGGTAACCCATATTGTAGCTCATCAGGAATAACATCAAAAAATTATTCTATAAATTTTGCTTCTTCTACTGGTATTTGTGCAATTGCAGGTTCATCCTTATTTGTGACCAACACATAACAAAACCCAGTTTCTTTTGCCTCCTTCACAAATTATTTTGTAGAAAACATCTTTTCAGCCTTTCCCTCTTACTTAAGAGGTAGCAAAACTATTTTTGTGCCATCCTTCAAAAAATTATACATATTCTTCCCCCATCATGAATCACTTTTCTATCAAATTGCCATGGTATGCCTAGTAGTATATGACATGCATCCATAAGAATAAAATTGTAGACACTAAAATTAGATTACACTCCCCCTTCGTCCCTCGACATATAAGCCCCCCTTTATTACATCTACCTAGCCATGACCCCCTTCACCCTACTAATATTAATTTAATTAATTAAATTAAATTAATGCGTTATCCTCACTATATTTATTATTTAAATATCTTCTTTAAATAATATCTACACAAAAATTTCACTTAGACACCTCACCAAGCTAACTCAACGTAAGACCTATTCTTAGCAAGTTACCATAACTAACTGAGACTTACCCAAACACTAAATATCAATGCCTACACTCCCTCTAACTACATTCCTGCATGCTCACAAAAAGCTCCCAGTCTAATCTGCGGGATAATGACACAAGATCCAAGGAAATTAGGAGGATCTCCCTAAGTTTAGTAAACCTAGAAAATCACACCTTCACTGACATCGGTTTCCCCTAACCGTCGCTGGTTAAGCCGGAACACCGTCGGTTACCCCTTTTATCCCCTTAACAACCTTATTCTCAAGGTTGGAAAATGTTGGGAGAAAAAGTGGATGAGAAAGAATGAAATCTCAAAGAGATAACGCATCTTCAGAGAGTCAATTCCAGCAAGAAGTGACATCCAAGGAAGGAGATTGAGGATCTTCTCTTGCACAGCCATCCCAGCCACATTCTGATCTATCCAAGCAAAAGAGGAGTGTGCATGCAGCCCATACAGGAGATTTTCTTCTGTTGGTGATCACTTGCAGCCTTCAAACCCATCATCAGCACCTTCATCCTTCATACATAGACTTTCAGAAATGAAATCCAAGTACAACATCATACTTTCCTGGTTATTTCATTTTATCATTATTTTATCATCCATTGTTTATCTTGCTCCCTATTGACCATCTCCAAAATTTTGCACCTCCATAGACCCATCAAAACCTCGTAAAAACCTATTCCATTCACCCAATACCTCGTCCCAACCAACTAAACCCTTTTTGCAATCACAAAGGAGACCAAAACCCTGTTCTGTGACGTTTCCAGATTTCATATTAACCGGTGTCAATTATACCTAGAACCACGGTCGGTCACCCCTAATCGACACCGATCTCTTTGTTTGTCCACATAGCCTTAAACAGAGACCTATCCACCTAATTTTACCTCACCCTCACTCACTGGTGACCTACCTGAGACCTTTAGCAGACCTGTAGAACCCAGAACTAACCATTTGACCCGTGGATCCTATTCTAGCTTAGCCTATTAGATTAGATCTATTTTCTTATTGTGTTTTTAAGTGAGATACCTAAATCATTTCAAAATAACAATGGGATTTACCTTGTTTTCAGCATTAATTTTTTTAAAACAGTGGACTGATAGCCATTTAGGAAGTATCACGCTTCCCAAATCTAGCTCACGCTAGGCAGTTCACTGCCCATATTATTTAATTCTTTCTAGTGGTCTTTCTTTCATTACAGGTAGTTCCTCCTAGCCAAAAGGAAGCTCTCACATTCAACTGTGGATTCGGAAGTCATACACGCACAACAACCCATCAACCAACATTTGAATAGGTATTCCTCCTACGCATGTTACCCTATTTATTTCATCAACAATTCAAAGAAACAATCTAAGAAAAAGGTGAAACATTTTGGCACGCCCGGTGGGACCCATCTAGGGTTCCTTGCATTTCATTCAATCCTAGGAAAAGATTGTGTTTTTTTCCCTTCTAAAAGCGTACACACTAATTTTCTTCCCTGGTAATCCACTCCTTCTTTCTATTTGCTCTAAAGGAAACTTTTGTTTGGTGTATTTAAAAAGAATCATTTCTTCATGTTTTCTGCATTTTAGTGAAAGAGCATCCCTCTTCCTATTCATCTTACTATGTCATCCAATTTCACATTTTTGATTTGAGTTTTAAAATCATTGCATTTCATTATGATTTTCTACATTAGCTCACATTAATTGAGGGCAACCTGTATGTTGGAAGTCTTTACCAGCTGATGGTTGACAAACGAATTGTAGAAAAGCCCTTCTATCCTTTTCTCTTTCTCTGAGTCTTACCAAACCACACAAAAATTCAAATACATACATTCTTAAACAACATCTTACCTAGAAGAAGCTGTAGGTGATCACATGATCACGACGCAGTGGGCACCCATCTCGCTGCTCTTTCGAGTCATACTTTAGAGTGAAGCCCGCCCCCACCATAACAAACCTGAAACCTCACCCTTTAGATCTCCTTCTTTGTAGGAAGCCACCCTCACCAAAAACACTATTTCACAATTCATGTGTCAGTCCTTAAATAACATAAGCTAAACAAACATAATAGAAAAGGGCACTCTTAGGATCACATTTTCTTAGTGTTTCTACTTGGTTTGCGTTTTGAGGTGAAAGATCACGCTCATCACCTTTTTTGTTCATCCTTACACACTCCTTATCATAGTTGGTGCATTTTGGCTTCACCTGAGTGTGCCTGGGCCATATCACCATCATTCCTATAATTCTGGGTCTGATTCCACATCAAATTCTAATTCACAACTACTTTTTCTCATCAGTGTTTCAATCTCACAATAACCGTCATCGGTTACCTCTAACCGCCATCGGTTAAACTCAACCGACATTGGTTCTAGGTCCTTTTGCTAACCTACTCAAAAGGGCATTCTCACTTCACTTTTCTCCACTTCCCACAATCTCTATCACTATCATTTTTTTCCCATTAACATTTTACACATCCCAAGATTTGACATTAGTGTTAGATTTTTCCTTCTACCTCACTGATTACTCACTGTCTATTTTCTACAATGACCGGAAATGGTTACCTCTGAATGACGTTATTTTTCCCTAACTGGCATCGGTTAGCCTATTTCACATTCCACCCACCATTTGTTACTTCATCCATTTTTTTTCTTTTTTTCTTTTTTTTCCTATTGTTATCTGTACCATTTACAGAGAAGTAGCCCCACCTGATCAGTACTAGTTCACATGGTACTGACCCGAAGACAATCCAATGCCCTCGTGTTTCACACCAGTTGCCAACCACTCCCACCTAGTCCTTCACCACCTTCTATTTTATCACCAGCCATGGATCCTATCCAGCCTACTAATATCACTACTAGAGATGAGGAGTTCGCATGACTCCTTGACTAGAACCCTATTGCCTTGCAGTTTTACCTCTCCCACTCTTCCACTCGAGATGCCTCGGGTCAGTTGATATACGGCATGCCCATATCTATCCCCTCGACTCTCGCACCCACTTCTGCATCAACTCCATCTGGCTCCATGCTACCTGCATCCACCTTACCCCAGTCGTTTCGCTATTAGGTTTCATACCCCCCATGACTGTCATGTTTGTTACCTCTATGACACCCATTACATCCACCATACCCTCAACGATTACCCCTAACACAACCTCATCCATCCCTCATGTCTCACACATACCTGTAGCTATGTTCCCACCTCTAGTGTTGGGGACCCCTACCCCATTTTAGAACGTAGTTCTTTCCATTCCATAATCATTAGCCACTATTGCCACTAGGGTTACCATGATTGTTCCTCCCACATATGCATACTACCAACAACTGCCTGTTTCATCTATTATTCATTTTAGGTACGTACCCCCTATTTCATTGCCTTCTTCTCCACCACCTTACATGGCAGCCCCATATACTGGAATGCCACACCCATTATATGTTCAAAACTAACCTCCTCATGCTATAGGAGGCATCCAATCATCACAACCCACCATCGACCTAATTAAATTGATGATGGACAAGATGCAAACACTGGAGGCATCGGTTTCTAGCTACTATAACACTCTCACTTATGATGAGATTTGCAACGAGCCTATTCACCCATCCATTCCCATCCGTTCATACCCTGTGCATTGGGAAATTCCTAAATTCAACCGCTTTAATAGTAAGGAAGACCCACAACAGCATTTGTGATCGTTCAAACATGGGTGTTATTTGATTGCTCATGATGATGCCTTACTTTTGAGAACTTTTCCCATGTCCCTCACTGGACCTACATTAGATTGGTATAGTGCGTTACCCAAACACTATATATTTTCATTTAATAAGGTAGCCCAAGATTTCTTGGATAATTTCTCCATCAATATCGCCAAGAAGGTTACCATGACCGATCTATATTCCACACGTTAGTATGAGGATGAATCTATTGCAGATTTTGTCGCTCACTGGCGCAACCTGATCAATCAACTTACCTTTTAACTGCCACAAACTGAACTCATCGAGCTCTTTACCCAAGCTTGTGCTAGACATAACTCCCTGACCTTGCAAGTCCAAACTTTCTGAACATTCGATGTGGCATTCACTATGTCACAAAAGTTAGAGATTCAAGCCATTGAAGAGAAGAAAATCCAATTACGAAATAAGAATTTGGCATTCAAGTCGACTGAAACCTCTTCGTCTTCCAAACCACCAACCAATTATTCAAAGGCTAAAGGTACCGCTAATGCAGTGGTACTCAAGGCTGGATCATCTCATCCGTCTAATCAGGCTACATCGTCATCTAATTTATCACCCATTCAGGCTTTTTGATTTAGACAAGAGTAATGAAAATATACCCCAATTAGGGAACCTTACTGTTTTATCTTAGAAAAACTTATCAAAGCTAGCGCCATCACCCTTCCACCCATAAAACCACACACTGGTTTTGATCCTACTCGCCCCATGCCCACATGGTATAATGAACAATATTTCTGTAACTATCACCGAGTGAAGGGTCATAGTGATGGCAACTGCATCACTTTTAAGAATATTGTCCAAGAAATGCTCGAGAAAGGTGAGTTGACTGTGGATAATCCCAATGCCACCCCCAACCAAAATCTACAAATCTTTAAAAAACCATTTCCCAATCATGCCCCTTCATCCAATCAAATAGGTGAGACATCCACTCATGATACCCATACTTGTGAGGTTCATGCGATCTTTAATGAGGTACCTGTCGCCTCTCAATTACCTCACATCCCTTCCATAGAGGAAATCCTAGCCCGAAATCCTCCTTCCACATTGGAACCAACCTCCACCGTTCCTTCACCAACGGAAGAACACCCTTCATCTCCTACATCACCTACGGAGGAGTCTTGTGCTGACATTGAGACCATCTCACTCCTATCTTCTCCACTTAGCAAACCTTTACCTATCATACCTCCTCCACTCATAGAGGAGCACCCATTACCTCCTCCACCCACAGAGGAGCACCCCTATCACAGAGGAGCACCTATCTGTTCCTCCACTCATAGAGGAACTCCCATCATCCCTTCCACCCATCAGGGACCCGATGGAGATACCTTTGCCTCTTGGCGAGCATTCTGCATCCACTACTCGACATCTAACAGACATACTTTCATCTCTCTTACCCACGGAAGCTGAAGCTGGCTGAGTCCCTGTCTCTAAGATACATTTTATGAGAATTCCCATTAGGTATTCACCAAATCCACCCATAAACATTTCATTCTCACATTTGGCCGATCACTTGGATTATGTGGATAGGGCTTTATTATGGGGGCACCTCTTACTCCTTGTCTAAACACAAATGCAAAGATCCCTCGATGACACCTCCACTATCTACCCAAGCACATTTTTACCCATCAAACCACATACAACCACTGCTGTTGCAACCCCTTCCAAGATATCTGTTAACACTCACACCACACCCTTACCCATAATCCGACCTATGCCTAAACCCAAACCCATACCCACAATATTTACCTCCACTAAACCTATTACCACTTTAGGGGTCACCCCGCCCACCAGCCTTACTCATCCACCTATTAAAATGGATTTAGCTACATCCTCCAATGTTAAAACCACACCTACTCCGACACCCAAACTAAAGAAACAAACTCATCAACCTCATAACCCTACTACACCAATCACACCTGCACTTGTCTCGTCTACCTTAAGACTTCAGTTTCCCAACATGGTCAAGCACCCCTCACCCATTCATAACCCAATAACACAACATCCCATTCCTTCCTCACAAATTTCTAACTTACCCAGGCACACAACATGAATCATACATGCACCTGCAATCTCTTTACAATCAATACCTCTGATACCTTCAACCATTGCTTCACTACCTACTACACTTCAATCATTGTCCCTCACACCCCAAGCATGACCTACGTCATCTACCTTCATAGCACCCCCATTATCCTCGTGGGTAACTCACCCTCTTCCTCCATATGCTTTTCCTTCTAGACCCCGTATACCCACATCACCTTTACCCAAGAAGGTGTAGCCCAAAAACAAAACCCCACTACCCCACAACAAGGTAGTCACAACAACCCCACACCCTCCTACCCATCCATCTACTGTACCCCTACCCAAACGAACTCGACCGATACCTCAAACCACACTGGCACCTAAACCCATAGCTTGACCTATTCGTACTCTTCCAAAAATAGTTCCCAGATAACTAACCATACCTACAACCAAACCCACATTCACTTCCCATTTTGATCCACTAGCAGGGTCATATGCCAAAATTTTAACCAACCTCCTCGAGACTTCTGTTATCACATTACCACCACTCCGACCTTACGACCCCCTCAAACCCAAGCCAAAGGGGTTTGATGATACCAAAATTTTTGCATACCATTATGTGCCAGAGCATGATGTGGAGAACTGCAAGGCCTTGAAAACAGTCCTTATCCAATTGTGTCCACCCGAAACCAACTTTGATGACGATGACATTCTTGACGAGGATCTTGCTTCACCAACACCCATTCCTACACTGTGCACTCAACAACCACAACCTCCACCCTCACAGCTCCCAAAACCACACACAAAATTTGAAATTAATATGGTTCGCATCAGAGAACTTGCCACACCACCACCCAAATTTCAATGCGCCCAACTGACCTCACGAGGATTTTCTCCTCCAGTAGGTTTTTACCCTTCATGTCGTTATACCACTTACCCTACACCCTCTCCATTTGACAATTTCCCTCAAATCAACATGGTACACGTCACTACACATGCATAGAAGGGTAAAGAAAAGGAAGCTGACCCACCAACCAATCCTATACCCAACATACCATCTGCACCCATACCTAAGATAACTATCCACGGCCCCACATACCCCATTTCTAATGGCATCACACATCACACCATGCTCAAACAATTACACCAATCTCCACTCAAAATGTCCTTATATGACCTCATCCAAACCTCAGAATCCCATCGTCAAGCCCTCATGGAGGTTCTTCAATCTATCGAGGTTTTACCCAATGACCCTACACCCGTAGCCTCCATTATCACACCCCATCATGTAGCCTCCCTCACCAAATTACCACCTTCATCCTCACCTCACCTTGTTCACCAAGTGGCCTCCCTCAGCTTCTCAGAGGCAAAGATCATGCCATACCAAAATGATGACCCAAACCTAGCCCTCTTCATCTTTGTACACATTGATGACATATGGGTACGCCATGTGATGATTGATGGAGGCACTAGCATTAACATCATTTCATCCGATGCATTTGATCAAATGTGCATACCTGATAATTACATGCACAAACATCTGGTCATGTTGTGTTCATTCAACGACGCTATCACCTCCACACTAGGCACCGTCATCCTTCACATTCGCGTGGGCCCCCGCACTATTCCAGAATTGTTTTATGTTTTGGAGGGGGAATTCTAATATAAATTGTTTCTTGGTAGACCCTGGATCCATGTCATGGGTTGTGTTCCCTCCACTTTGCATCGTTGTGTAAAGTTTGAACATGAAGGACACACTTATACCATTCTAACTGACCCATCACCTTTCAAAACATGCAACATGCTTTACCGACCCAACGATGTACTCATACCGGTCAAGCCGTCTACTTCCACAAACAATACTGCTTCACCTACACCTACACCCACACCTACTAGTACAACCACTACTTTCACCGCACATACCTCCTCCGTGCCTACCGCTACTATAACCTCCACGACCGACCCATTAGCTTCCCAATATGTTAACACCACCTCCACATCGACCTCCGACACATCGTCCATACTAGATACCCACATACCAACCACCGATCCCTTGGAAGGTGTTTTTCAATGCCTCACTCTAGGGGAATACCACCTATATAGTGTCAACACCTTCCTTACTCCACACCAGTATGGAAGCCTTCACCAACATCCTCGCTATGATCACCGTATAGGAGAATGCCGCTCTTTTATGGTCCTCCTCATCTTCGTACTAGTCTCACCTATGGGGGACTTGATACTACCACCTACACACCTGAACCACCATCACAACCCCGCCCATTTTCTGCATAGAATTCCAATCACTTACCAATCGCCATTTCACCCACACCTTCCTGCACCACTGTGCATGGACAGGGTTTTGGTTTTGGCTTTTATGATCAAGGTTTCCATACCATTATTCAATGTACCACCCACAAACATAATGACCAGAGTGGTATTTGCTTCCCTGACCCTTCTACCAAACAGGCCCACATTGATTTCATTAAGGACCCTAGCCCTTCTCCACCTTCATAACCACCCTCACCGATGGAGTTGATGGATCCTGAATATGTCCCCCCTAACTTTTTTTTCATAAACACCATTTCCTTGGGGCCTTTGACTTATCAATGTGAAGGTGAGGCCCCTTCCACTCTCCCATTCTTGTATCCTGAGATGATCGATGACGACACACCTACCATTAACATCGTTCAATTTCATGATGATGAATCCATACTCACCTACCTTGGTGCAGAAGACTCATATATTCATCAATCATTACCCTCTGAGACGTAAACCATGTTGAATGAATTGACTATTGAGATCAACATTCATACTCAGGACGACCCACACATCCTAAAGATCGGACAATCTTTAGATGCTACTGAATAGGAAGCCATCACTTCCTTTCTCTGAGATCATAACCACACTTTCACTTGGTCTTACGTAGACATGCCCGATATTGACCCCACCATAGTGGTCCATAGTATCTTAATTGTTCCTCGATGCCAAACCTATCAAAAAAAAGCTGAGGAAAATGCATCCTTGAATTGCTCTTCTCATCAAAGAAGAAATTTGATGTCTTCTTTCCGTTTCCTTTATCTTACCCATTGATTATCCTCATTTGATTTCAAACATTGTCCCTATTACTAAAGCAACATGGGGACTCTGTATTTGCACAGACTTCCGAGACCTCAACCTCGCCTACCTGAAAGATGACTTTCCCTTGCCTGGTATTGATCAATTGGTGGACCTTACCGCAGGTCATGAGATGCTCTCACTCATGGATGGTTTCTCGGGTTATAACCAAATTTTGATTGCCCCAGAAGATCAGCACAAAACCGCATTCATTACCCCTTGGGGAACCTTTTGCTATCGATTCATGCCTTTTGGCCTTAAAAACGTTGGTGCTACATATTAGCGTGCTATGAATTACATCTTCCATGATATCATGCATTACATATTGGAAGATTACATGGATGATCTCTTGGCTAAATCTAAATGTCATGCTGAGCACCTCACTATCCTCGAAACCATCATTGATCGCCTAATTAAATATTGCGTCCGCCTTCAACCTAAAAAGTGAATTTTACGGTTCTCTCAGGAAAACTCCTAGGGATTTATTATTTCCATCCATGGTATAGAAGTTGACCCTGCTAAAGACAAGGACATTCTGTAAATGCCTCTACCCACAAACCTCAAACAACTTTGTAGCCTGCAAGGTAAATTACAATCCATTCATGGTTTCATTTCACAATTATCGGATCGGTGTTAACCATTTCATCATTTGGTTAGGAAGCATGTCTCCTTTAAATGGGATGATGATTGTCACAAAGATTTTGAGGCCCTAAAACAATACCTTCTCCAACCACCCATACTCATTCCACCGAAATACAATCAACCTTTTTACCTATACATATCAACTACTGATCATTCCTTGGGAGCCATGCTCGCTCATCTCGATGAACAACATAGGGAGCAGGAGATTTATTACATAAGTTGTACTCTTTTGGACTATGAAACCCAATACAACCATCCATAAAAGATTTTCTTATCCTTAGTTTTTGTCGCCACCAAACTCTACCATCACCTACTCAACCACACAACCTATGTTGTGACCAACACCGACCCTTTACACTTCATGTACACAAAACCCTATCAAAATCAGCATACCGCATGATGGCTTATATTTTTAGCTGATCTTGACCTTGAATTAAGTCACCAAAATTCCATTAAGGGCCAGGCTATTGCTGACCAACTGGCTAACGCATCTATTGCCGAGGACCAACCCTATAATTTTGAGTTTTCTGATGAATCCATTACTACCCTTTCCCTAGATGAACCCCCTTACCAAATGACATTGTTCTTCGATGGTTCCAAGTGTCAGTGTGGGGGTGGAGCTGGTTTTATCCTCGTCTCTCTAGATGGAGAACCCATGCCTTTGTCTTTCAAACTAGACTTTAAATGCACCAATAATATTGCCGAGTACGAAGCACTCGTACTAGGTCTCCAGACTGCCTATGCCCTCGATGTCAAATCAATCCACATCTTTGGTGATTCACAATTGGTCATAAACCAAGTCAATGGTATGTACCAATTTTGTAATGAGATACATCAAAATTATAAACATCATGTAGACATAATTTTGACCACCTTTGATTGTTACACCCTTCAAACCATCCCATGGTCAACCAACAAATTTGTAGACACCATGGTCTATTTAGCTACCCAAATACCCGCTTCCCCTACCGATTCCAAAATATTTGTTACTGTACAATGCCTCCATTCACCTTCTTATTTACCTCATAATGTTTACTCAATTGGAATTAATACCCCTGACATGAGTGACCTTTGGTATAAACAATACTCCGATTACCTTTCCCTCTCCATCTTACCTCCTGATCTCACCCGTAATAGACAACGCACCTTCCTTAAGAAGGTCTCCCATTTTGTTACCCTGGGGGGACTCCTCTATAAGCATGGCTTTGATGGTATTCCCTTATGATGCCTCACACATTCTGAAATTCCTTATACCATTAAGGAGGTTCATGATGGCATATGTGGAGGTCACTTTAGTGGCCTTGCTATTTCTAAGCGTATTCTTCACCTAGGTTATTACTAGCTGACCCTTAACCATGATTGTTGTGACTGTGTCAAATGCTGCGTGAAATTTCAACAACATTCCAACCTTCATCATACACCCATTCATTCCTTACAAGTCACCCGTGACCTTTGACCCTTCTCTAAATGGGGTTTGGATCTTGTCAGAGAAATCAATCCTCATTCTTCGCAACACCATCAATGGATCATAACCGCTACTGAATACTACACAAAATGGGTGGAAGCCATACCACTCATCTCCACAAAAACTAAGAAAATATGTAAGTTCATTAACCATCACATCATTTGTCACTTTGGTGTCCCTCATCCCCTCATCACTAACAATGGAAAATAATTCAAAAACAAAACATTGCAAAAACTTTGCGACACCTTCAGCATTTAGCTTAGTTTCTCCTCACCTTATTACCCACAAACCAATGGCCAAGTCGAATCCACTAACAAAACCCTCAATAAAATTATCATGAAAGTGCTTGACGATACTGAGTAGGATTGACATATGCACATTCCTTTTTCTCTATGGGCATACCACACTAGTATTCACATTTCCACTGTGGCTACACCCTTTTGACTGGTCTACGGTACTAAGGCTGTTCTACTTCTCGAAGTCTAGATCCCCTCACTTTGCATTTCTGTCCATGACATGCTTACTGATGATGACTTTCGTCAGAACTGCTTAACACAACTAGAACTATTAGACAAACATCGTCTTAATGCTCTGGATCACCTTCAAGTTTATGAACAATGTATCAAATGTGCTTATGACAAACGTGTTCATGAATGAACCTTCCAAGTTGGTGACCTTGTTTTAAAATAAAATCAACATGTAACAAAAGTAGAAAAAGTAAACAGGGAAAGTTTTCTCCTAATTGGATTGGACCATACATCGTAACTCATACCTATGGATCGGATGAATACCGTTTGTCCTTGCTTGAGGGTAAACCCGAACCTGAGCCCCTTAACGCATTAAATCTTCAACCATTCTATTATTGACTCATTTTCCTACCTCATTTTTTGTCTCTTTACAGGCTCATCCCTTGAGCACTATCCACTCCATCCATCTCCCTAATGATTAAACAATTATCATGTGATTACCCGTCACCCTTTTGCCTTATCTTAAATATGTGCACCATGGCTCTACACATGGCATGATTCTCATGGATACATTTTGTCTTCTTTTAGATGATATCCCATGGTCTTTCACCCTTTCCTTCTATACAAGAACCAAATGCTTTGTTATAGTCTAGTCCATGACTTAAAAGCCAAAAAAAAATGATGAATCCCTCAGAAGGACATCTTTCAAAACAAGGGATCAACTCCTTGAGTCAAACTTCCAATATAAAATATGACTCCCTCAAAAGGACATATTCTACCTTTAATTGTCACTATGAGTAGACTACTCCCTCAAAGGACAGCTATAAAAAGCTCGCACCTCTCTAGATAGTCCTTCCAAAAAGAGGACTATTTTCTCAAAAATCAAAATTTAGAAGCTTCCTACATCGATCAACTTCACGAAGACCTCAAGGAGACATATATTCCTCCCATATAGACTTCCTGCATCGATCATTCTATATAAAAAGTCAAAAAGAAAAATAAAAAGAAAAATAGGATTTTCATCATGGACTTGCCTATTGTGATCTCGGCTCTATTGCCCAAGGCATTCTACTTCCCATTTTATGACCCAATTACCTGCACCTCCTTACCCGTTGTCTTTTCATATACCTCAAGGGACCTACTGAACATATGAAATTTGGTGATTCTATGACTATTTTTCACTCTTACAATTATCAATCATGTAATGTCTTTAGGGTCTTACATTCATTAGCCTATCTAAAGATCTGTTTCATACGTTTTGATCCTTGCTAATCGGGTGGCTTTCTTGTCCCCTCTTATCTTTTCTCTTCTTCATTACCTTTTGATCTTCTTATATAGGACTAGAGCCTTGACACTTATCTTTTGATATTTTCTTCTCCCACCTCAATCAACCTAAAAACACCCATACCTATCTACCTATATTCCACCTCACCTAATCGACCTTGACCTCATCATACTTATGACCTCAAATCCAACCTAACTATCAACTGCACTACCTATTCTTCGATCTTCTCGTATTATTTCCTAGCTTATGGGATAACTACATCTGGTTTGAGGTCCCTTTTTAATGAGACTACGTAGGTAACACTTCTAGGGCATGGGGCCATGGAAGGTTAGCTCGGCCACTCTTTACCCTAATCATTTCCCCCCCATTTTTACCTAATTTCCTATTCATATCAAAAACCTCGACATCTATACCATATACCACATACCTTTTACCACTTATATTATTTCACATTTTCATACATAACTAGCATTTTCCACATTTTACACCATCTCATGCATTTATATTGCTAGTTGTTCTCAAAATACCGAAATGAACATCCATGCCTAACCAACCTCACTCAACCATGCCTAAACAACCTGACTCATCCATGCCTAACAACCTGACTCAATCCATGCCTATCACCTGACTCAATCCATGCCTAAACCAACCTGACTCATCTATGCCTAACAACCTGACTCAATCCATGCCTACACCACCCTGAATCGATCCATGCCTAAACTGACCTAACTCCATCATGCCTAACTCACCTAGTTTCCATCCATATCAAACCAACAAACCCATATCTCATCTAATACAAAGTAACAAATCCATATCTCATCTAACACAAGTCATAAACCAATATCTCATCAACACATTAACACATCACCAAATACCATGAATCTCATCATATAAATCAATAACTATGTATTTAAAAATACATGTCTATCTCATCATGGCCATCATCTCCAAAATGGTGGCATGCAGGCCAATATACAATACAAAATGTCATCGACACGCAGGCCGGTCTCATATATACAAAAATGTTGGCACGCAGGCCAATATCCAATACAAAAAAGTCTTCCACTCGTAGGCTAGTATCATGTACAAAAAATAAATACAATATCTCTTCGGCTCGTAGGCCAGTATACATCTAAAATCCAACAATACAAATACTCTTAATCTACCACTAGACAGCCTGACATATGATGTTGATCCCTATGCACTGATAGATGTCCACTACTCTCTCCTTTGGGCTCGCCAGCTACCTACACTCTCAGCACTATACGTGCAAGATTGTGTCTTCTCACTCGAGACTGTCCATGGTGGTCTCATCACATCATCTACTAATATCTACAGCTCGGGCTCCTCCTCCTGTACTTGTACCTGCAGCTCTCACCTTTCTACATGTATCTGCGGCTCTGTCCTCTCGGCCTGTACCTGTGACCCGTGCCTCCCAGCTGTCCCTGCCTGACCCTGCCTCTATACGGCCCACCACTAGCTATATGCCACTATCACCCCCACATCATTTATGCGACGGTCCATGGGCTTCTCCTCCTCCCCTGTTGACTCTGCTGGGTTGGGTGGAGATATAGGTCTCTCCACTTCATCTCTCCTATATTGTGGGAAGGGCAAGGGCACATCCTGCACTAAACCAAACTGCTGCCTCACTTAGTCCATAGGTATTATCTCATGCTCCCTGGTACGGCGTCCCTCTATCCACCTCTGTAATTTTAGTCCCTCCATCTCTGCATACATCCCTTTGTAAGAGGGATAGGTCACATAGGGTCTCCAAACTATATCCACACTGGACAGGATCTCTAGTCTCTATATATAATACACTACGTTGTATGTAGCCTAGGCTCTCTGTATACCACCCTCTAGCACCCATCACCTACAACTAAATCGAATGAATCCCCACTAAAATGCATCTACCTGGGGTAGGCCCGTCGGTCACACACACACATTGTGCTCATAGGCCCAACAGTGCAGAAGAAAAATGCAACACAGACTATATCTTTGCAATCGCCCGTAGGCCCACAACTCTCTATATAACTACACCAAGAAATCCAATGCCCATATAAAACTGGTATGATCAATCATCATGTCCCGAAGGACACCCATCAGCAACTGTGGGAACCTCCCACCCTCTAAATTTGGCAATGCATAGCACCCGATCACCTCCATCATCAACACTGTCAACCTCATCTCCTCAGGATGGGTAGCATAAACCTCTCAATAAATTAGGCTGGCACTATGGTAGTGCAACTCACCTGTTCTCTCTCCAAACACCTCATCTATACACCTCACCATGAAATCGGATGTCACTGAGTAAACCTGGTCTCCCCTAATCAGCTACCCTCAATTATCCTATATATATCCTCTAGGGTGATGGTCATCTCCCTTGTCGTCAAGTGGAAAGTGTTGGTCGCAAAATCCCATCTCTCGATGAGTACGACTATCAAAATCTACTCTCTCACAACCCGCCCATAACGGCGGATCCCAATCAGGCTCGACATCATCAATGTGAATCCACTCCTCGAAAGTCACCTGTCCATGTAGCTTTAGCAATATAAGTGGCTCTCGGTCCCTCATCCGCAGCTTGTCTCGGGCCTACATCCCACAAAAGCAATGTATTAGTCCACCTTCCCAAATTATGTAATTTTTTACCCCACATCCCGACCTACTCGTTGGCATTGTCATTCACCCAAACCTACCCAAACCCATCCACCTAAATCTACCTACCCAAACCCATCTACCTGAACCTATCTACCCTACCTATCTACCCTAACCTTCACCCACACCTACCCACACCCATCTACCTGAACCTATCTACCCTAACCCTCACCCACACCTACCCACACCCATCTACCCTAACCCTCACCCACACCTACCCAAACCCATCTACCCTACCTATCTACCCTAACCCTCACCCACACCTACCCATACCCATCCACCTGAAACTATCTACCCTACCCTCACCCTAAACTGCCCTCAACCCTTACCCACTTTCTCACCCTAAAGCATTCCCCTCTCACCTAACTTGTTTCCCACCCTATCCTTACTCTCTTCCCTTTTTATCCCAATTTACACTTCGGATTAACCGACCCCGATTATCCCCAGACCGACCACAGTCTCCCTTTGACTGGCACCGGTCACTTGATCTTATGACCAATACCAGTCACTACCCACCGACATCGGCTACAAGTCGACTGACATACGGTCACTGTCTTGGCACCCTCCTACTTAACCCTATTTGTTTCCCTTCCTCATCATAATACCAACCCAACTCCCTCCTTACACCCTTATTTGTTCCTACCTTACCATTTTACACTACCCCCCTACCCTTCCCCATGTCCATTACCCTCTATGTTTCCCGTTTTGAAATTCTCCCCCCCCCAAACCCCAATTTTTTTCATATTTTCTACATTTTTAACCAAATTCACTCAAACAATCAAAACCAAAGGTTCAAATCCTACCTGATCTCACTACTGCACAATCATGGTGGAACCTCTAGCCTCTCACACCGCTCCTCTCAAGCCCTCTCCGGCCTCTACCATCCTCAAATGACCTCCAATTCTCTCCACCAATCACCTGTGCTCGATCCAATCTCGCAGCCCACACCTCTTTCCCACTTAATCTCACCTATGTGGCTCACCAACCAATACTCTTTGTCCATACTCTTTTGTCCTCTTCCTCTTTTATGTCCTTCTCGTCCTCTTCTTCTCCTTTTCCAAATGCACAAATGAATTTTTAAAACGCTGGGTTTTTCACTTTTTATACCCTACTTGACTTGACTGACGTCAGATCAACCCTTGACCGAGGCCAGCCTGATGCCCTAGCTAATCATCATCGGTTCCCCTATCCACCATCATTAGATTCATACTGACCGGTGTCAGTTACCCTGTGTACTCATTGCCCTCACATTCACCTACTTTTCCTTACCTCCCCTTTCTTTTCCCTTCCCTACACCTACCTGGACCACTTTATCTTCCCTTATGGCCCTCCACCTTCTTCAACCTCACCGTGTTCACTGTTGAAGTCTCCTTATTTTACCCAACCTCAGCCTTACCTGTGCCATCATCTCGATATTTGGACCTGGTCCATTGCTAGTGACCTTTTGACCTCATGTGTTTGCTATACCTTGTGGCATTGTTACCTGTGTTGTTTGACCTAATGACTTTACCTAGCCTATTGTCGTGACCATTTATCCTGGCCCTACCTTTGGTGTATCAGAACATACCTACACATTCTTGCACCTAACCTATGTTCTATTTCTTGACCTTATCTTATACCTTGGATACCAGATTCACTTCACCCTTGTTTGGATAAACCTATCGACCTTAGACAATGTAGAGTTTGCATGCTCTTCAACCAGATAGCGTGCTACAGTTTATACATGTGCGTACGTTTGACTGTTGTTACCTTTGACCCTAACCCATTACCTAGATCATCTGAGTAGACCTTTCACCCACTTCCCCTACACCCACTTACCTTTTCCTCACATTTACCTTTTATCT